>CM070751.1:21215454-21311228 GCA_036346245.1 Bonia amplexicaulis | reverse complement strand
AAGTCGAGCCCTAGCTCTAATACCATGTTATGAATATTGTATGTATATTCATAAGGGAGTACAAAGGGATATACAGAGGAATATGTCATACACAGATAAGGAAACCAAAGCATATAAGTAAACGAATAACAATCCTATTCTATCCTTAACACAAATGATGCTACAAAAGCAAGCAGAAGAGTGTTGTAAAGCAATGGTGCACATATATCCCAAAAAACAATATAATATCATACAAAATAAAAATAAAAGGCATACATAAGATCTCTCTAAACCACAAGTAAGCATATTATGGTATTGCTTAGATGTTAGACTATAATAGGTAAACACCGAGGATGGATAGGCAGCGTCGGCATTCTTGACGAGGAGAGGGGACTATAGATGATAATGACTTTGTTCTTTTTTGTTTGATGAAAAGGGATAAGAATGATTTTGTTCTTTCTTGCTTAATGAAAAGGGCTGACATTGCTATGCTTATATAGAGTCGGCCATCTAACAATTAAATCTAAATCTTCCAACTAATAAAGATAACATTCCAAACTAGATAAGAAAAGCTATAACTAAATATGATAACTAATTGATTTATTCTCCTTAATTGTGGGGTTGCTGCTGCTGCCAAGGATTCTTTGCAGCTGGCCCATGGCCATAACAAATCATTTGTCAATTGCATATAATTATCAGCTGTTTTCCTTCAATGCTATTGATAGTAAGAAGTTCCAGGATTCATGCCTAGGTACTGCAGTATTTAGAACTCCAAAGAAAATCCTAAGCCATCATAGTACTAAATTTAGTAAGAACCTCAGTATATGTTCTTGAGTTCAGAAAAGATAAATCAAGCCAATGTCATATAATCAGAAACCAAGGCAATATTATGACAGCCTAGAAGCTCCGAGAAGCATTGTAAAGTACCAACTTGTAACTGCATGTTGAATAATTTTTTATCTATGTAGCTACAGAAAGCAGAAGTTTCTGCTCAATACCTGTCATTACATACTCAGGCGCAGCATAACCATAGGTGCCAACAACCCGAGTAGAGACATGAGTTTTATCACCTTGAGGACCAGCTTTTGCTAACCCGAAATCCGAAAGTTTTGCATTGTAATCCTGTAGAAGCAGAACTTTCACTGTTATGAAAGTAACACACAAAATGTAACCATGAGATTAAACGAATTGACAAGAGATATTACTGAATCAAGAAGAATATTTGATGTCTTAAAATCCCTGTAAATAACTGGTTTGGGACCTCCATGTAGGAAGGCTAGGCCTTTAGCAGCACCAAGAGCAATCTTCATTCTGCAGGACCAAGGCAGGGGAAGAGCCCCTTCAAGATTAAACAAAGTAAGATGATAGGAGCATACATGGGAGAAAACAATATAAGATATTACCAATCAAGAAACTTTACAAGAAAGTATAAACATTAAAATTGGTTAGGCAGGGATGAAACAAATAGGTAAGATAGAAGGAATCCCATAGAGAACATCATTGGTGTATGGATATGTATCAAAAGTCATAGTTTTCCATAACAGGTAGCAATTGAATGGACAACACCTAGAATAAGTAGATAGGTCAGGTTTTAGGGTTCAACAAATGGGTTCCTAAAATTGTATTTCTATAATTATTGTGAAGTTTGAACTGCAAAAAAAAAATCAGGGACAACACAGCATGCATGTCACCTTGGAATAAAAAAGATAACCATGCAATTGGCCACCTTCAGATTATTTTGCCTCTTCGGAAAAGTTATTGATTTTTCTTAAGAAATTCAATATGTTTAACTTCACTACTTCAGCAAGAAAGGTTCCTCAAGCTACAAGAATATCTAAATGCGTAGATGACATTATTCATTTTCTTTTGAAATGAAAGACTATGATAAATTGATAATACATTGGAACATGAAAGCACACATATATCGCTTGCATGAATTAATAGTATATGATGTCGGTCTCAATTTCAAATGAGATCTTCCAATTTTCAGGATTAAATGTAGTAAGACTAAATCTAAAAACAGTAATATTAAAACACTAATGCCTGTAGTTGATTGCTTACTTCTGAAAAGATGATTTTCAAGACTTCCTCGTGCCATGAATTCATACACAAGCAGCCTTTGATCATCCTCGATACAATATCCAATCAGCTTAACAAGGTGTTTGTGATGCAATTGTCCCAGAAAGTCAACTTCTGCCTGCACATATAATTTCTTTGGAAGTTACAATTCCACCTAAATAAAGATATTTATGAGGCATGCACAATACTTACCACCCATTCTCTATGACCCTGAAGAGCATCCGGCTTCAAACTTTTGACAGCTACAGTAAGACCAGTGCCTGGTTTTGCAGGAGCTGTGCTGTTCGGCTCAATCCACCCCTTGAAGACATACCCAAACCCACCCTCTCCAAGAATACTGTCTGGCCTAAAGTTAACAGTGGCAGATTTCAACTCTTGGAAAGTAAATTGAAGTAGCTTGGGTAGTGTTTTCTTCTCAGTTGATGCATTAACACCATTTTCATCGTCAAGGTTTGTCCGACAATGATCAGCAAGACCTCGATTGCTAGCATTTAGATATCTCGTCTCCGCTGCTACAGAGAAAAAAATGCTTTAGCATTTCACCCAAACACTTGAAATTTACCAACAGAAACTACTAAGTAGATATCATGGCTATACCCTCTAAAATGCATTTTGAGAACAGTGGACAGTGGTCAAAATGTCCAATTAAACTCGAATGAATAAGCTAAGATAGAACATATCTGCCAAAGCCAATACTTATTAGCTCTTGGGCCCCCTACATATCCAAAATGGTCAACCAAGTAGGTAGACATTGACCCAAGAGTATTATATGCTAGGCAGATAATCCAAAATGGTCACCCTCAGTTTTTAATATAGGACAAAACCCATCTAGTTGACTTGGAGTATCACGGGTATATTTCTTATATTATCCATGTTAATCATCCGCAGTGTCAATGTCCTCATAACAGCAGAAAGCAACACAATTATATGTATTTTGCTCCTGAGCAAAAGGATCAAAGACCTGCTTCATGCTTCAGTCCTATTTACCACATGTGTTTCTTCAGTTATTGCACAAGGATCAGAAAATCTCATTTGTCAGTTGAAATGCATAACACAATTGGCATTCCAAATATGAGGAGTAAAAATCATTGATCTGAAGTGGATTTCACATAAAACATGCCTTTTCTTTACCCACACATAAAAATGATAAAACATGTCATCCCTCTTATTGAAGAACATACGCTATTTACATAACTCTGCTCAAGATCATATAGATTTCACGGCACAAGTTTTAAAAGATTACGATCGTTGCCTACTGTAACTTAGTGAAATAAGTGAGGTTCAAATCACTAGGTTCCCCAGGCGCCCCTTTGTCAATTCGGTACCAAAGAAACACATTCAATTCCATGTAGAAGGTACATGCCAAAAGAAAAAGAAGATGTAAATGCCACCCAATGCTGTGTTAGAAATCAGTGCCTCATTACCATGAATGGCTTGTTGTGACAAGCTGATCATTACATTGGCATGCTTTTACACCACTAGTAAGGACAGGATCCTTCTAATGATAAACAACATAAGAGCACTCAATTACTATTTGGTATGGATTTCCATTTCAAAGTTGAAACTTTATTCCCAATTTCACATTTCACCTTTCAAAATTTCCATGTATGTTACATCATGACAGTAGTAAGCAAAACCATACGATCAAATACACAAAAGAGCAGTCCCCAATGAACACGATCCAAGAATTAATCCCTGGGAAACAGAAAAGAAGCTCCCTCCTCCTCCTCTATGAACAGCATATCAAACGCAGATCACATCATGACAATAGTAATCGTCGACCAACTCTCCGCTCACTAACGAACAAACAAGCAACATCTTTCGCAGAACCAAACAAAAGATCCCAATCCCAGCAACCAGCCAAAAACAAACATCAGGGATAAAAAAAACAGGGGAGAAAAGAACAAGAAACCACCTGCGTCGTGGACGTGGCTGCCCTTGGCCGCGCCGCCCGCGGCCGGCCCCCGCTTGGCGCCAGCCGCAGCAGCCGGACGGAAACAGGCCCCCCTAAGGCCGCGCGCGACGGCGGGCCAACACCCGCGCCCGCCCTCCGCCCGGTGCCGGGGAGGATGCATCTTCTCCTTGTCCGTCCAGGCGGCGAGGTCAAAAACTGCAGCTTCTTGCCGGTACTACCCTCGTACCAGAAAACCGGCTCTTCGCTTTGCTTCCTTTTCCCCGTCGCCGTCTAAACCATTTCCCCGTCGCCGTCTAAACCATCACCCCCCCACCCCCCCAAAATAGATAAGCGCGAGCGGTGCGGTTGCGCAAAACGGAAAGCGAAAGTGGGGGAGGTGACGCATGGTGCGTGGTGGGAGTACACAAGTAGGAGAAGCAAGCGAAAGGGCGGGTGAGCGATGAGTGGGAACCAGAGTGGAGTGGCTGGGCCAGGTTCAGCAGGTCGACCGGCACTGGCACTACCAGCGCAGTGGATCGTCGTCGTCGCCGTCATGATGACGGCGATGGCCCTTCCGTAGCGCCAGATGCGGCCGAGCCGCTGCCCGCCTGCCTCACTCGCTGCATCCGCTTTAGCCGTGTGGTCTCTCTCGCGCTCTGCCTGCGCCGCTGCGCGGGCGGAAGTGGAGCTCGGCCAGCCAACGATAAGGCGGCCGTATCTACCGTCCCGTGAGCTTCCTTTTTCCAGTGGACTGATTCGATTCCCTGGGGTGGCGCAGGTGGTGGGAAGTGGGAACCTACACGGCACAGCCCCACCAACAGGAGACGCGCGGACCAGTGTTTTTTTAAAAACAATCTATTTTTTATTAATATTACATAAATATACCATCATTTAAAAGATTACATAAATAATTCGCTGTCACTATTTCAAATAGCGACAGAAGCTCTATCGCCATTTCAATCAGACACGGCTTTTGTCGCCATTTCAATATGAGACAGAGTGTTACATCGGCGCTACGTGTTTTGTTACCAATTAAAATAGCGACAGGGAGATCGATCTTCAATTGAAATGGCTTCACTCGTCATTTCCAATGATGATAGAGGTCCCACACCCTCTGTCGTCATTTGAAATGACAATAGAAACTAGCTATAAAAAGGTAAAGAAAAATGGCCGAAATTTATTTTAATTCGGTAAAAAGAGAGAGAGGAGAAGACCAGAGGAGAAAAAAAGAAAGAAGAGGAGAGGAGAGGAGAAGGGAGCGGGAGAAGGAGAAGGATTTGATCTCTGCAACCTAAAGGTGAGTTCTCTGTTTCTTTGTAGATTTTATTTTGAAACCATGATAAGTTAACAAATAAAATCATTAGATGTGTAGTTGTATTGAGTAGTCAACAGATGTGTAAATAGAGATGTGTAGTTATGGTTGGTGGTTATAAATAGTATAGTTGTAGATATATATAGTCCTCTATAGTAGTTTATGCAGACTTACAGAACTTTTAGTCATAGTGCACTGATTAGTTTTGGAGTCGTAGATCTAGTTGATAGATTTATTCAAAAGATAGATGATACAATGTGTAGAATCCATTATTAGCTCCATGTGCTACGAAGGTGAAGCATGCATGGTAAATTTGATTTTGACAGGATATGTACAAATAGTTATCTTACTCGATGTCACACGTTGGACAAATCCCCTCCTTTGCAAGTTTATTCAATGAATGAATAGCTGTCGTTAACATGAGATTAGTTGTCGAATGATTAACAGTATGTCTGAACGAGTGGTTTCCAAAATACACTATGGAGAAGGGTTTCACGGACGAGTGAAGGAGTCGAATTGGACGATTTTTCGTCAGTGATAGTCGATCTGTCAAATGCAAACAGCATCTATGGGGCACTATTGTGAGATAGTTGTACTAGTTATTCTTGCTGGGTTATGCATTGCACAACCTGAAGTTGCATAGCGTTGCTACCCAGGCACAACAACACACATACTGGGAGTTAGTGGAACTTAAGGGGTGAAATTCGTTGATCTCCTGTGTGAGATTGGAGACGGAGCATGGATGACTGCTAGTTTTACCGGCACAAGCCTATGAGAAAATCCACTCGACTCATGTGATGCAAGAAGATGTCATTAGTGATGATGCCTGAGAAGTTGGGCAATCCAATCAAAGTGTGTCGTATTCTTTGAACCAAGAAGGGGTAAGTGGTACCGACTCGATCAAAGTTGAGATTGAAGATCCTCCTATGGCTGAGACGTAGGAACCTATGGGAATTGCAGATGAAGGTAAGCTGATATCAAATGTTTGCCTTACAAAAGATCAAATGTTTCATGAGAGAACAAAGCACATTAATATCGTGTATCACTACATTCGATGTGTTATTACTCAATGTGATATTAAAGTCTGCAAGATAAGTACTCATGATAATCTAGTTGATATGTTGACAAAGCCAGTTCCTGCATATAAGTTTGAACTATGCTCAGACTTAGTTGGTATTACTCACTAATTCTTTAGACTTTCGGCGTTCAAGTTATACATGATAATTTTATTGGATGAATTTATCATATTCTTCGGCTACTGGAGGGAATTCGGCTCAAGGTAGAGATTGTTAAAATTGATCCGAATTCGTACCGTGTCCGTGTAGGACACTTCATCGCCTCATTCCAGACTTGACATGGCAGATGCATGCATATGTTGTATCAGATGTGATGTCAATCTGTAGCAACCGACTTTGATTCAGTTTCCTCTTCGTATGTGACTCTTTTCCCTCACACTATATATGTACTCCAGTTGCTTCATTGTAATCTCTTCTCATTATAGTGATTTGTCTTTGAACGTTCGTGTTTTTTTCCCGTAAAGGTTTTTTACGTAAAAATCCATGTCTCTTGTCTCTATTTTTTGTGCATTATCTGCAACAATCACTACGATAGAATGGGGTCAAGTGAGTCTAACGCCCAGACTCCAGAAGGCCTTGCACAACCATCTTCTCCATGCTGAAATTTCCGGTGCTGACCATCTCCAAGCTGGCCACCGACGATTCCCCGAGCAAGCTCTCCATCTCTTCTTGGTCATGCTGCATCAACGGGTGCTGCACCACCTTCCTCAGCCTGTCAAGCTTCTCGGCGACATTCTCTCATTGTTGGCCGCTTCTCGCCGGTCATTTCCAGGCACTGCCTCGCAAGCTCCGCGACCCTCCTCAAGCAGCCCAGCATTCTCATCACTCTTCAGGCCTTTTTGCCAGTGATCAGCTCTAGGAGAACAACACCAAAGCTGTACACGTGGCTCTTATCCGTCAGTTGGCATGTCTGCATGTATTCAGGATCTAGGTACCCGCAGGTCCCTTGCACCAAGGTGACGAACTGGGCCTCGTCCGTTGGCGCCAGTACTGAGGCACCAAAGTCTGATACCTTCGCAGCATGGTTCTCATCAAGAAGTACATTGGAGGATTTTACATCACCGTGAAGGATTGGAGGCGATGCCCATGAATGCAGGTAATCTAATGCTTGGGCAGCGTTTGACTGCGATTGGACGGCCCCCCTTGAGTGTGCCCCTGTAGACTGTACCACTTGAGAAAACAAAATTTGAAGGCTGGATAAATCCAATATATCTGCC
This sequence comes from Bonia amplexicaulis, assembly GCA_036346245.1. Lineage (NCBI taxonomy): Eukaryota > Viridiplantae > Streptophyta > Magnoliopsida > Poales > Poaceae > Bonia > Bonia amplexicaulis. The sequence continues at coordinate 21,303,671 of CM070751.1, read as the reverse complement.
GGTTTTAGATTCAGATGAGCAATACCGCAAAGTTTTACTGCTAATCACAAATTTGGAAATACAAAAGCTGGCAACCAACTCAAGAGTTACAATCTCCTGTAGAACGGATTCCAGGAATACAACAGTAGCAATATTCGACATCCTGTGAGGACTTCAGTTATGGGTTAGCTGCTGCTGAGTAGGAGAGCCTTGAGCCTGCTGCTGCCCTGCTGGTGCTGGTTGTTGGGATGAACTTGCTTGTGACTGTGCTGGTGGCGCTAGCATCGGCTGATACGGTGGATACTGCGGTGGGTATGGCATGCGAGGTGGAGGCATGTAACCGCCATATGGTGGGTAGTATGGTGGGTACTGACCATGGTAGTATGGCGGGGGCACAGGATAGCTCTGTCCTGAACTGCTTGATGGCTGACCTTGCCCTGCCTGTTGTGGTCCTGGTTTGCCATCGCCCTCCTGTGACTTGACCAGAGCACCCATCCTCTGGGGGTCCATTGAAGGGTACATTGTCCGCTCTGCCGCTGGTGGTGCTGGGATGTTGAAGTAGTATGATGCTGCTGCTGATTGCTGTTGGCCCTCCATCCCAGGAGGTTGAGGCTGGTCGCTGCTCTGCTGCTGAGATATAACAGCCCTAGGGAGCATTCCTCCATGGGCAACATGCCCTTGCTTCGCAGCCTCATCCTCCTCTGGCTTTGGGGCTTGAGGCTTGCCCCACATGAGCTTCAGGCGCACGCCCTTGATAACTAGCTTGTTAGCAAGCTCCTCTGCAGCCTTCTCAGCGCCTTCTCTTGTTGTGTATGTCACAAATGCACAAGCACGTTGGAGTACCATCCTGATGGATTCAATCTCACCATGTGCATAAAACTGATCCCTCAAATCCTGCTCAGTGATTCGGCTATCAAGGCCACCAATATAGAGGGTCCTTATACTCTCATCATCTGGTGGTGTCAGGGATGGCATCTCACCTGCCTTACTCAAAAGTTTCAGAGCAACTGGGTCATTAACTCTGCAAAGAGTAAGAAGAGACTGTCACAAACAAAGGACGAGGAAAGAGTACACATAGATCCCATTAAGTAAAGTGGATAGATCAAAGACATGCACCCAAGAGTTTGCAAAAAGGAATAATTCAGTCCAACTCGTGAACTTGATTTATGAGTTTATGAAACATCAGTGCTTGGCATAACCAGAGCCCAATCAGGTTGAGATACCATGTTTCACAAAACAGCTGCAAACTCAGTTTTTCATCTAAGTTTGGATGGTTTCATGGCAAAAATAGATAAAAATATATGAAGATTTCCTTCACTTCGTACAGCCATACATATTAGAACTGTAATTCATATTCAAATGTACAAGTATTAATCCCGCAGATGCTGGTTTCCATCCTCAGAAACTACACAGAGATTTAATTTTGGTGGTACCATAAGTCAAAACGAAACTAAAAATTACAAGTCTAAACAATAGAGATAAAAGGCTATTATAGTATTATGCTTTTTCGTATATGTCAGCTAAAATCCAAGGCTGCTACAGGCAAAGCACTGCAAGATAGGTAACCACCTGAAGAATCTTGGCATCTTGCCAGACAATCCAAAAGAACTGATGGACTTTATGAACATATGCATTGGTAATATACTGATAAGAAATATTAGGGTTAAATGAAATGTAAAAAATCCTTTAAACTCCATAATGTAACAACTGACAAGCGCTGAAACATATTCAAGGAAATCTAACATCACAAAACAAGGTAAACAACATGGGTGCATCCCAGGTTCGTATGTACACGAAAGCTTTAGCTCACATATGACGCTCATTAATAATTACCTCTGAATGTGATGTAATAATACCTGTAGAGAACTAAAAACATGTAACTTATAATTTCAATCACAATCACATACCCATAGTAACGATCTTTGATGTTCTGCTGAGATAACTCCCCAGTTTCAGGCATCTCATGTCGATATGGGCACTCAGCACCTCTTGTACATTCACCACGCACATAGAAACTGCAAACATGAGCTCGGTTCCTCTTGTAATATGGTGATGTCCTCTGAAGCTTCAGAATGGTGTCATTTGGATGGGCCTTTCCATAGGAAGACTCGTAGTCTATGCCAGCTCTGGCCTACATTTATATAAAGCATGACTTCCCATTAGGAACAACTAATCATAGAGGCTAAACATGATGCTTTAAAGAGGCATGAACAAGAATAAGTTGATCATGGGCGATATATGCAAATAATCTGTGCAAGGCTCTATGGCACATCGGAGTAAAGTTTCAAAAAAAAGAGCAATGTTTGTGGTCAATATACTTTAGGTGCATCCATTTCATAGTTTTTCAGTATATTATGGTAGGCCATGTAGCCCATTGATTTCTTTACTGTGTCATCTTATCAAAAAAAAAAAACAGTGATTGGATAGACATGCTGACTACAGTACAAATGAAAAAGAAAAGATAAGGATAATTAGTATCAGTTATGAGCATTATCGAATTTAGTTAATGATGGCAAAAGATTCAGTGATGAAAATAAAACATACCTTGCGATCATGCTCTTCTGCAAAGTACTCACGGTTGACATCACTCCTTGGAATTGCATCATTCGAATTGATTGCGAGTGCTGTATCCCGAACCTGAACCGGTAGACCATATTCAAGATCCAGCAGGCAAACCTGGCAGACATTTTTCAGCTTGCAACACGTCTGGCAGATCTCTGTCTTCTTGTACCTTGCATCCCTACCAGGTCGCCAACGGAAGACAGTAAAAGGACGTGCACATATTTTACACTCTTTGTCATATTCTGCCCTTAACTGCCAAAACAAACAAGAAAGGAACTAAATAATAGTGTCTACATGAAGAACTAAAGCAAACTAAATGCGAAAACAAAGCATCAGATTACAATAATAAAGCGTTTGACTGTAAAGGTATTCCCATCCATGTCTCTTTGCTTGGACCCTCGCACCATGCACTGTCTCTGCTTGATAGTGTTCTTCTATTCTCGCCAGCTAGCTTAATTTACTTGAATCTAATTATCCTTTTGTATTAATATGATAGATCATAGAACCACGCAACACATGAAGCCAAGCAGTTCAATTCACCCAGAGCAATCACAGAACCATCAACAACCAGGGCAGTCTTTTGCCTCGAAATGCTTATCAGTAAAATTGTTGAAACGAAACAGCTACAACAACACACGTATTGCAATGCATGCCGCCAGCCACCGGAACAGACTTTGTCTCCGATCTACCCCAACGTGCAAACAACAATCGCACCAATCAGATCACCGTGGAGCACATCGAATCGCACTACCGCCACCACACCAACCAACCAACCAAGCACACGAATCAATCAGATAGGGTTAGGGTTTGGGGCACGATACGGTACCATGCGGACGTAGGGGTTGTCGCCGAGGCAGGACTCGCAGATGATGGGGAAGTCCGACCGCTCCCACCCGTCCGCCTGCGCGTCCCGCAGCAGCCGGTGCGCCATCTCCGCCTCCGCCGCCGCCGCGGAGAGGCCGAGAGATAAAACGACCGCTCGGAACGATACCTCGAAAAGACGACGCGCTATTGGGCACGTCCTCCTCGGTTTCGCTCGGCCACCTCTCTTTAAGTGGCCTAATGGGCCGGGCCTTAAATGCGCATCTAGGTGGGCCAAGCCCACTTAGGATGCCCAGTTAGGTAATTCTCTTGGTTTATTCGGGAAAGAATTGATAATGTGTTGGTGGGACGGGGCTTATGGCTTGGTTTGTTTTAGTAATCAGCTTTTAAATAAATGTTTTTGTAAAATAGGATATATATATATATATATATATATATATAAATTGATCGTAGTGAATATTATCCTGACTAAAATCACACGTAAATATTTCTCTCCATACTCTTTCTTATGAATAGACACAATTCAAAATTTTAAGCATAAGCCACTCCATAGAGTACCACTATATAATAGGTCACATCTCACAATTCAATTGATTTTTTGCCACTCTTTAAATTGAATCCCTAATTATTTTGTCACTTTCCCTGTTATATGACTATCCTACCCCTTTCCTTCTTCCTCATAGGCGCCGATGGGGCTAAGGTGTAACTCTTCGACAGCCACCTCATCCTCACCACCTCCTTCATCATCCACCAACATCCAAATTGCAGCTCCATCGTGTTGCTCCCTCCTCGTCAAGCACCGCTTTGCGTCTTCCTTCTTGCCGAGCACCACCATAGCCTTTGCTCACCGCCAAATCCAAATTGATGTGTGTCCTCCGCCTCCATCCTTCTCGCCGAGCACCACCACAGCGAATGAACAAATCAAATCAAAAGAAGGGGTGAGAGGAGAGGGTGAGGTAAGGGGGACCTCGGCGGCGCTTCGATGAGTCGGCCTTAGCGGCGTGGAGAACTGGAGAGAAGCGGCGGTGCTTCGGCGACGTGGAGAACTGGCGGCATCGACCCCATCGCCGAGGAGCCCCATTCTCCTATGGACCTATGCCGCTGTGGCCGATGGCGACCCCGCGGGCCTCACCTGCGCAATCTCCACCGAGGCCAGCAGGCGAGGAGCCGGACCCGGCCACAGGAGCCACTTGTGATGGCCGTGGCTCTGCCTACTCCAGCCATGTTCCGGTGCCTGATCTCGCTGGAGGTGATGCGGTCGCCAGTGAGCCAAAGATCCAGAGAGAGGAGGCGCCAAAGATCCGGATCGAGAGGAGGCAAGGAGAGTGAGGAAGCGTCGGTGGGAATGAGGAAGAAGCAACGGTTCAGTTGAGTGAGAAAAAAAAAAAGAGAGTGGAGAAAAGAAAAAGGAGAAAAGAAGAAAGAAAAGCAAAAAGGGAAAAATAAAGAAAAATGTAAAAGAAGGAAAAAATAGGGAAAATGAAATGAAATGAAATAAAAAGCATGTTAAAGTCACTGAAATTTATTCTTACCGAGGGTAACCCCAACCCATCTCATCCATTCAACCAAATATAAAAGAAAAAATTGATCATATACCCTCTATTTAGATGGAAATTGAGGATTTACCTCTGGCCCCGTGTCGGTGACTTATGATGACCCACGTGTCATTGAGATGTGGAGGTAAATCCTCAATTTCCCAACTAAAGGGAGGGTATATGATCCAATCTCCCAATATAAAATTAGCTCATCCCATCCATCCTCATCCACTCAACAAAACATAAAATTGGCTCATTTCATCCACCAACCAAACAAGCTAATTGAATCATCCCATCCCATCAAATTATAGATCATCCTATCTCATCTACCCAAGCAAACACACCCTTGATCAAGGCATGGATCAAGGCATCTACATATTCAACAGGCACCCAATGTAAAGTCTATACACCAGAGCGACACTAGTTGCTAAAATTGCTACATCGAGTGTACCAGCAAAATGGGCTTATTGATGGCATTACCGCACCGTTCCGTTGGCAACACGCTGTGACAGGCGTTCTATATGAACAGGTTATATTCAGGTTCTTGGCAAAATGATTGCATAATGATAACCTAAACTACAGCCAAATTCTTCATTTACGCACATGGCTACTCAAATTCGAAGATCCTCGAACATAAAATCGGATTCAAAGAGTCACGAAATAAATGTTGAATCAACACCAGATCATGTATTTACATCACTGACTGAATGTATTTTTTGCGCTGCGCATTCTTACTCTACAAAATTTGAAGCGCCTGTAGTCTCGGAGGATGTTAACTCAAGCATCAGTACAAGTGCTGGATTGCGCAAAACGAATAGCGTGCTGGACTGCTCGAGGCAGCGGCAGACTTTTTAAGGGATTCGAAGTACATCGCGTCATTGCCAAAGTCTGGTTTCAGATTTCTTCCGAAACTAGATTTTGGAATGTCCAAGGATGGACTAGGATTTGCTGACTACGAATTCGGGATTTAGGCCCGCTTCGATATGGCGAAACACATGCTTATTTTGCACTATTCATAATTTCGTCTTTTTCTGAATTTTTGACTTTTTTTTAGCTTTTTTGCCGGTTCTTTTTTTTCCCGTATTCGTTTGCGTTGTGCGTGATGGGCTAACAAATTTTTATATTTTCAATTTTTAAATTTAATTATGTTAAATAAGCCTCTGTCATCTACAGTGTTTTTTTCAGCCAGCTACAGTGTTTTCAGCTATAAGCCACCAAAAATAAGCCGAACTGTACACCACCTTAAACTGCCGAACAAACCTTGTGTTGATGTCAATAAAATGCGGCAATATGTTGTCTCTGTTCCGCTTGACTATAATATTTTCAGGTCTGGCAGTTCAATGTTCTGCTGACTTCGGTGGATCTTCTATGGCATCCTCACATTCCTTCGCAAGTCTCTCAACGGCAGGATCATAAGCAACAGCTCGTCGCAGGTAATTGGCAGCCTCAGATTTCCGCCCTTCTTCAGATAATACACTGCGAACCAACGTCAGCAACCATATAGTACGTTAGGTTTCTTTTCCGAAAAAGAAGGGCAAAAAAAAAAAGATATTTTAGTTATAAGTTCACAACCTGTATTACCAGTGGAGTTAATATACGATACATAAGTTAGCTATAAGTAACTCCACAACCTGAATTAACACTGGAGTTAAACTACGTTACATAAGTTAGCTACATGCAGTTAAAAGAATGACACAACAGAATTCGAATGTTCAACCCAAACACCACATGTGAATTTAGTTTCCAAGGTTTCAACAGGCAGCGCATGTTAAATACGCACACAAAACAAGCCACGGACTGCAATAGGGCCAGATTTATGCTGCTTACAAGACGTACAAAATGGAAGACAATTGGCAAGCATTCCTATTTCGTTTTGCAGCAATTAATACTTGGAAGTATATCTGTATATGCAGACTCTTGTCAACCATCACCCTACAAAAGCCTCACTTGATAAAATTATCTGAAAAAGGATTGTTTTACCTTCCTAGAAGAACCAATCCTTGAAAATAGCATGTTTTGTTAATCGTTTTTTCTGGTTCCTTGAGCTCCGCTAGTCTTTGCAGGAGTTTGATTGCCATCTCGTTATCACCCTACAATGGAAAATCACACTGTGCTTATGTTGTTCACTGTTATTTCTAATGTTTTTAAAGACCAGGTCCGAATGTAATATTACTTTACCTGCTGTATACGTGAAAGACCTGCCCCGAAGTATGCAAGCACAAGAAGAGGATCCTGTTCTTCAATCTACACAACAGAGAGCACTAAGTCTTCACTGTCCTTTATATTGCCTCAAACCATAATCTTCAAAGTACAGAAAAACACCTGAGGTTACAACAGACCTTTGGAATAGCATGTTCAAAACACTCAGTGGCTTCAGGAAACAATCTGTTTGAGAACAAGGTCTGTCCCATTCCGACCAATGCTGTAAATAGATCTGGGTTTTTCCCTATTGCCGTTCTGTGGGAAAACAATTGTTCCTCAACTTTTATTGTTTGCAAATGGAGATGCTAGCTAACTGAAGAAGTAATCATACACAGCTTAACACCAACTTACCTGATCAGTGGAATAGCTCGATCTCGGCAGCCAGTTCCCAAATATTGTAATGCTTGCTATAAAAAAACAGATATATGCTTCAGAATTCATATCGGGGTAATATTCCATGACAAAGATTATGTAGATTGTAGTCATTCATACTTCAAGAAGCTCCTCAGGTGAACTGGATTCCGGTACATTTCCTTTCATAATGCTACTACTCTCCAGCATAAAATTTGTAGTAGTATTCTCACTGGCAGATCCATTATCAGATGATGTCGATTTTGTTTGCATGTGAGCATCTCCAAGTGCCCACCGCTGCAAATTTCATTATAAGAAAAAAACAAACTTCAGCAGCATAACTGGCATGTGTTCAAGAGGAAGAATAAATGCAATAAAGTGGTCTAGTTGGGGTGATAGTTGATGAGATACTAACAAATCAACAGTTAGACTAGCATGAAGACAACTGCACATAATGCATATAATTAGAACAGCTAATGGCTACAATGCTACATACTGCAGATGGTTCTACCTGCATCATCTTATGACCATCAAGAGGAGATTTTCGTGTTGTATAACCAAGGCGAGCTCTAATATCAGGTAATCCCAACATCTTCTTGACAACATCATTTCTGAGGGACAATTGCTGCATTTTTATCACTTGAAAATCAGAATGCAATGCAAAATACATAATGTTGACTTCATCACAATGAGTTTATTTAAAGTAAAATATATGAAAACCTGACATGGTCATTTTATTGACTATTGGAGCAGTTATTTAAAAAAGGTGCTACAGAGTAACTGTATAACACAGTGTTATCAGACCTGACCCGGCAATCAACCCGGTCGAGGTCTCGAGTCACTGGGTCACCGGTCAGACCGCATGTTTTATTTTAATAATAGATGATGTATATATGTGTATTATAGTGCTTATGAAGGTCTTAAATATTTAGCTCAGTGCAACAAACAACGAAGCAATAAACTCAGTTGGTTTGCACGGGCGTGCTGCAAGCAGCAGGTGCCGTGTTCGAGTCCCAGTGCATGCTTTGTTTTTGGAATTTGTTAAGTAGTTGGCGGGCCATCCGGTTCATGCCACCAGTTCCTTACCAAAACCGCTGGTTTAACGTGGGTTTCTCCGGTTCAAAGCAGGATAACTGCATGTCTGATCCAAGGAGGTGGACCAGCCTGGCCAAGGCACTGGGTCCAGTTTTTTCCGGTCGGACCGCCAGGTCAGGCCGTGCTAACTCGTTGATATTGGAACATATATAGGACAAATAGCAAGTTGGAAAAAAAAGGAAAGAGAGAAAACTCTAACAGACCTGTTATGACCCATCTTCTCCTATTTTCTACGTAAGGTGTAAAATTAGTCCCTACCATATGATTTTGTTTATATCTCTAGAAAAAACTGCCAACAGAAGAACTGGTGGGCCTTACAAGCTTTCCTTGTATTCATAAAATATATACAAATATGTAAGAATAGAATTGCTAGAAAAACAGGGGCTGCAATATCCCAAGTTGACAAAGAGACGGCTTTGATAAATGATAATACAAGTAATAAACTACAGTTCTGACCTGAGCTACAGTAAATAAACTATTTGTAGTCCAGTAGACCAGGCTCCCCTGCCAATCAAAGATAGTATGAGTAAATGGAATGCATCACTATCACCTGAATTGAGATCTGAATGAAACAAAAGTTGCAATAAATTGTGATTCTTTTTTTTTCGCGGTCTCTTTGGATGATGATAAGCATGCTTCTTTTAAGATAATAAAACACCTACTGAACAATTTTGTGTAAATTACTTCACATTGTACCTTAATATAACAACATCATTCTTATATCCAGTGGAGTTAATATACGATACATAAGTTAGCTATAAGTAACTCCACAACCTGAATTAACACTGGAGTTAAACTACGTTACATAAGTTAGCTACATGCAGTTAAAAGAATGACACAACAGAATTCGAATGTTCAACCCAAACACCACATGTGAATTTAGTTTCCAAGGTTTCAACAGGCAGCGCATGTTAAATACGCACACAAAACAAGCCACGGACTGCAATGGGGCCAGATTTATGCTGCTTACAAGACGTACAAAACGGAAGACAATTGGCAAGCATTCCTATTTCGTTTTGCAGCAATTAATACTTGAAGTATATCTGTATATGCAGACTCTTGTCAACCATCACCCTACAAAAGCCTCACTTGATAAAATTATCTGAAAAAGGATTGTTTTACCTTCCTAGAAGAACCAATCCTTGAAAATAGCATGTTTTGTTAATGGTTTTTTCTGGTTCCTTGAGCTCCGCTAGTCTTTGCAGGAGTTTGATTGCCATCTCGTTATCACCCTACAATGGAAAATCACACTGTGCTTATGTTGTTCACTGTTATTTCTAATGTTTTAAAGACCAGGTCCGAATGTAATATTACTTTACCTGCTGTATACGTGAAAGACCTGCCCCGAAGTATGCAAGCACAAGAAGAGGATCCTGTTCTTCAATCTACACAACAGAGAGCACTAAGTCTTCACTGTCCTTTATATTGCCTCAAACCATAATCTTCAAAGTACAGAAAAACACCTGAGGTTACAACAGACCTTTGGAATAGCATGTTCAAAACACTCAGTGGCTTCAGGAAACAATCTGTTTGAGAACAAGGTCTGTCCCATTCCGATCAACGCTGTAAATAGATCTGGGTTTTTCCCTATTGCCGTTCTGTGGGAAAACAATTGTTCCTCAACTTTTATTGTTTGCAAATGGAGATGCTAGCTAACTGAAGAAGTAATCATACACAGCTTAACACCAACTTACCTGATCAGTGGAATAGCTCGATCTCGGCAGCCAGTTCCCAAATATTGTAATGCTTGCTATAAAAAAACAGATATATGTTTCAGAATTCATATCGGGGTAATATTCCATGACAAAGATTATGTAGATTGTAGTCATTCATACTTCAAGAAGCTCCTCAGGTGAACTGGATTCGGATACATTTCCTTCCATAATGCTACTACTCTCCAGCATAAAATTTGTAGTAGTGTTCTCACTGGCAGATCCATTATCAGATGATGTCGATTTCGTTTGCATGTGAGCATCTCCAAGTGCCCACCGCTGCAAATTTCATTATAAGAAAAAAAAAACAAACTTCAGCAGCATAACTGGCATGTGTTCAAGAGGAAGAATAAATGCAATAAAGTGGTCTAGTTGGGGTGATAGTGGATGAGATACTAATAAATCAACAGTTAGATTTGCATGATGACAACTGCACATAATGCATATAATTAGAACAGCTAATGGCTACAATGCTACATACTGCAGATGGTTCTACCTGCATCATCTTATGACCATCAAGAGGAGATTTTCGTGTTGTATAACCAAGGCGAGCTCTAATATCAGGCAATCCCAACATCTTCTTGACAACATCATTTCTGAGGGACAATTGCTGCATTTTTATCACTTGAAAATCAGAATGCAACGCAAAATACATAATGTTGACTTCATCACAATGAGTTTATTTAAAGTAAAATATATGAAAACCTGATATGGTCATTTTATTGACTATTGGAGCAGTTATTTAAAAAAGGTGCTACAGAGTAACTGTATAACACAGTGTTATCAGACCTGACCCGGCAATCAACCCGGTCGAGGTCTCGAGTCACTGGGTCACCGGTCAGACCGCGTGTTTTATTTTAATAATAGAGGATGTATATATGTGTATTATAGTGCTTATGAAGGTCTTAAATATTTAGCTCAGTGCAACAAACAACGAAGCAATAAACTCAATTGGTTTGCACGGGCGTGCTGCAAGCAGCAGGTGCCGTGTTCGAGTCCCGGTGCATGCTTTGTTTTTGGAATTTGTTAAGTAGTTGGCGGGCCATCCGATTCATGCCACCAGTTCCTTACCAAAACCGCTGGTTTAACGTGGGTTTCTCCGGTTCAAAGCAGGCTAACTGCATGTCTGATCCAAGGAGGTGGACCAGCCTGGCCGAGGCACTGGGTCCAGTTTTTTCCGGTCGGACCGCCAGGTCAGGCCGTGCTAACTCGTTGATATTGGAACATATATAGGACAAATAGCAAATTGGAAAAAAAAGGAAAGAGAGAAAACTCTAACAGACCTGTTATGACCCATCTTCCCCTATTTTCTACATAAGGTGTAAAATTAGTCCCTACCATATGATTTTGTTTATATCTCTAGAAAAAACTGCCAACTGAACAACTGGTGGGCCTTACAAGCTTTCCTTGCATTCATCAAATATATACAAATATGTAAGCATAGAATTGCTAGAAAAACAGGGGCTGCAATATCCCAAGTTGACAAAGAGACGGCTTTGATAAATGATAATACAAGTAATAAACTACAGTTCTGACCTGAGCTACAGTAAATAAACTATTTGTAGTCCAGTAGACCAGGCTCCCCTGCCAATCAAAGATAGTATGAGTAAATGGAATGCATCACTATCACCTGAATTGAGATCTGAATGAAACAAAAGTTGCAATAAATTGTGATTCTTCTTTTTTCGCGGTCTCTTTGGATAATGATAAGCATGCTTCTTTTTACGATAATAAAAACACCTACTGAACAATTTTGTGTAAATTACTTCACATTGTACCTTAATATAACAACATCATTCTTATATTAGCATCAATGCTGCTCCAACAACTTGTGGTTTCTAAAACAAATCAGGTCAGCAACTGTTCCATACAATGTCTTTTAACCTCCAATTGCAATATCTTAATTCATCCAATGGACTACTTTGTCCAATTTGCTTGTAAGTTGTGACAGCACAAGTAGGAATAAGTGAAGCTAATTTTCATTATTGTGACACTGAAAAGATTGTAATGTGAAGGAACAATACACCGAACAGAACATGTTACTGCAAACCTTTGCAACTACTGAGCATTTTCCACAGTTATGAACCTCCAAGATAATAACTAAGCAAATTTCTTTTAGTTACCCTCTTTCTACCAAAATGGACGTAAATATTAACTAATCTGGTGTGCACAATATTCATCTCTAACCAAGTCAAACAAATTGCAAGGAACTGACCTGAGGAACCACATATGCGATAAGAAATAAAGGGATAGCCAGGATGTCAAGGTATAACTTGTAGTACTGCAAACAAGATAGAAACATTTTCAGAACATAAAAAGAGTGCAGATTCACGTAAAAATATGGGGGAAAGAAATAACAGCTACAAGTGAACAAGCATCCTGGAATTAAATTCACAGGCACATCAATGAATCTTATTGGAGCAAAAAATTTAAAAGAAAACTAAATGCCCTATTGGCTACTGTAGATAGCAAGGTCAAGAGTGCTACATCAAACATAAGTCATGCCTCTAAGCAAGGTTCTTTATAGGTAGAGATCATAGCTTGTACTTGATTATATTAGACCAGAAAGTCAGCATGGCAACTCGGCAACGGCAACACTAGCATGTTAGCAAATACGCACATAACAGTATGACACCCATGTACAGCTCGAACAATGATGTCATTTGACAGTGGTGGATCGAAGACTTCGACCTTCTGCGATCTAACTACATAGAGAAAACCTATATTTTACCAAACCCCATAAGTGTATACAACAGTCCACCACTACTGGTTGCCACCAAACAAGTCAAAACCACGCAGTTTCCTGATTGAGTTGCCAATCATGCATGTTCTATTGTTCTTCACAACAAGATCTTAGTAATGGGACAGTTACTTGTGCCAGTAATTTACTGGGAACTTGTGACAACTAGCAACGTATATCCAACTGTCATTGGCTTTAGGAACATACCTTTGCTAGTAAGCCAAAAATTCCTGGATGATGCTTGATCTGGGATGTCAGGAAAGAAATCTGTGGCAACAAATCAGACAGTCAGGATAATTTACTCCAAACAGGCTCATTATCCTAGTTTCACAAAAATTACAAACTAGTGTTGCTAATCCAGCTAGCAAAAAAAAAAAAAGAACAGGCAATCTTCCTAATTTTATTGGAAAATATTTTATAGTTAAGTCAAGAAATTATACTTTCATCGGAACAGTGTCAAAACATAGCAGCCAATTGCCACCCTGGTTCTAGACCAATTCACAGATGGGCTAATCTCTCGAACTTTGACACTGTACTCCCTCCACTAAGACCGATGATTGTCAGCAACCATCCAGAAACCAAAACCACAACCAACTTATAATCGGCCCAACACTAGTAATTAGTAAAACCCTAGTTGCAATAGCACAATCTACGCTCACATGGGTACACAAAATTGCAACTCCCAGGTATTTAGAGCAGATGCGATCATTTGACTTGCAAAATTTAAATATTTGTCATCCCAAGACACATCAACTTGTTTGCAAGATTCAGTAACCAAAGGATATGTGCAACATTGAAATTAATGATCACACAGTGCAAGCCTACCAGAAGGAAATTGAAGCAATCATGGCCTTCAACCTTTTACAACTTCTGTGTGTTGGCCAGGCACTAGACTTAAGTGATAAACGGTAACTCGCCAAAAAAGGAACACTCGTAAACAAACCTTACAAAACAAAAACTAGATAGTGTAGTAGAGTACCTGAACATTCAAATAATGGAGACCAGCAACTAAGATAGGAAAAATAGGACCTAAAGCGCCATGTGAAAATTCGGTCAAGTTATGAAACCACAGAATACCACCCTGTATAGTTGTCAAGAAATAACAACAGAAAGTTAAATTTAAATTGAGTCAAAACAAAATTAACTAGACAGTGTAAATGTGTCATAATATGAATATATGTATGCATCAAGAACTAGAAACCTTGGAACATTTGCAATCACACAATGTATATTCGATAAATAAAGACACACGAAGTTTTTTTTCCAACCAAAAAACAACTGCCTTTGTTGAAACATTTTAAAAAATAAATTTCTTCTATAACACGGAACATATCAAATTTACCTTGCTCATTAGTTATGTAATTTTTGTGCTCACCAAATTTCCTTCATTTAAATATGAAAACGCCTCATTCATCATTTCATAAATATTGCTGAAATATATTTCACAATTCCACTACTTCACTGGTTCATCCTTACCTATTAAATATGGCTAACCAATCCTTCCCCCAGACGCTGCCCCTGACTCCTATAATCACCAATACCAAGATTATACTATGTTATCATCACCTCCAATAGAACTGCTGCTACCACCAAACATGCAATTTTACTAAATATGTTGAGCTAACTCAGTAACTCTTGTAGCATGGACAAAACGGTACCAATCATGTACTTCGCACTTCGACATCTGCCATTTCAGTGCTAGATGTCCGTAACATCCCCAAAAATTTAAATTTGAAAATATGAAGCTTTTGAATTATTTTTGTCATATATTCTATTTGAATTTGGATTTTTATAGTGTTTCTTAAAACTTTGGTTGAGATTCTGAAAATTAAAGAAATTCATGAAAACAAAACAAACATTAGTAATGCTATAAAAGAGAATATGCAAATAATGGTAAACTAAAATTTTAAATGCGAATCGAAAAGATGATCCAACATGAGGAGGAGAAACCTAAGTTAAAATATAAAATCTCAATATGAAAATAATAGCATACAAAAACCGAATTTGGACCTTCAAATATTTGTAGATCTGAGTTTGTAGCAAAAGTCAAATAAAATCGAAATAGAAGGCGGTATGTTTTGTATCAAGATAATCGAACAAGATTTGAATTAAAATGCAACAATTGAAATCAATAATATTAAACATGAAATAGAAATTAAAATTAAAATTTAGATTCCAAAATTGTGCTTAAATCTTTCCTCTCTTCCTTCCTTCTCTATGGCATGTGGGCCCACCTTTTCTCCTCCCCGCTCTCCTTCCTCCTTCGCCGCGTGCCAACTGGCCCCACTCAATGTTTGCCTCCTTCCTTCCTTCTTTCTTTCTTCCCATGCGCCGCCTCCTCCCTCTCTCCTCTTCCCTCTTCCTCTGCCTGCTCGCCCCACGACGCTGAGCCCAGCTCTGCTCCCGTCGCCTCCCATGCCGAGCCCGCGCCTGCTCCCGTCGCCTCACGCATTGGGCCGGCTCGGTCCTTACCAATGGCTTCTTCCCGCCGCCGGTCTCCCATTGCCTGACCGGTCCTCCGCCGATCAAGCGCCTCCCGCCTCATTGCAGCTATAAAGCCATCGGTTTTCCTCCCCAGCCCGCACTGTCTTCCTTCTTTCCTCCCTTTCTCCCGATTCGGCCTCCTCCCAACCCATTGCCGCCATTCCTCTGCCGCCTCCTCCTCGGCCGCCTCTTCTCGATTCCGCGTGGTGGGAGGAACTACTCGGTGCCTCGAGCCTCCTCCAAGCGACGGCGAGGCTCCTCGTCACCGAGTCCTTCCTCCTCGGTGACCTCCATTCTTGTGCATGCTTGGTGCTCGCCGTGGCCAGCCAAGAAAGCTCCTAGGCCCGCGGCTCCTCGCCCGGACTCTCGTCGCCCAGGAACCCGCTTGGGTCATCTCCGGTGCCTCCCCGGTGGTCTCTCACCGGCCACCTCGCCGCCCATGCGCTGCCTCGGCTGGCTCTGTTCTGGGCACTGCTGCTGTCTCGGCTCAATTGCATTCCTTCGCCTCGATAATCGGGTAAACCGGTCGGCCGAGTGGCTTCTTGCATGCGCGATTCACTCCTGCCGGGTTCGATCCCTCTCTAGAAATAAAACATGATTTTTTTTATTGTTTTAACCGAGCTACAGTAAGGAAGAAAATCCAAAATAATTAATAAAAGATGCTAAAATTTATTCAGAATATAAATAAGCTTAATAGATATTCAATCATGGATTAAAAGTTAATTGTTAGTAACTAATATGCCTTTAACATTTATGTTAAAGCTTAATTCCTAGCTAAAGCATGGCGGGGCATTGATTAGAAATATGGTGTAGATTTATGCCCTCGTGGCGGTCTAGTAAATAAAGATTACCCTAAAACAATAAACCATGACCCCTTTCATGATAGTAAATGTTATGAAATTCTTTGCAAAGTTTAAACCATAACCCGTTGTCTTTATGCCTAACATTTAACAAATTGTCATTAAACAAATCCTTTGGTGGATTTAATTAATAGCCATATTAAAATATGAACCCGTATAACAAGCACGGTTAGATTGATAAATTTAGATTAAAAAGAACGATCCTAATCATAATTGAAGTATAGACGAAATAATAATGTGCCATAAATTAAATTTTAACGTTAGATTTGATAAATAACAAAATCAAGCATGATTAAATATAGCAAGTTGGGACCGTATAAATAGATCCTAACTCAAATTAAATTATGCCTAATAATAAATAAGTGTACATAAAATGTCGCACCATAAAGTGCTTTCAACTCGCATTCTAAAATTAACTCGGTAAGCTAGAAATTGTATATATATCACTTTATACAAAGATATGCCACGAATACTAGCGCCGACAAAATAATACCAGCTAGACACGTACACCAATTCATAGGTCTAACCTACCTCATGGAACTTCTCGAATAAATACAAAAAAAAAATGTGGCTAGTAATAAAAAGATCGAGTCATCCTATTCCACCACCGACCTTGCCTCAAATCACCCGTTAACTCATAATAAAACCAAATTGAGTTTGTTCGGATTTGTTTGGATCTTTTGAGTTATTTGCTTTTATTTGGATTCAGTCATCTAGCGCGTAATTAGAATTGGAAGTCGTGAAGATTCAATTGATCAAGCGAGGTCAAGTTCGAAGAGAAGATAGGGACCAAAAGCTCAAGAGAAAGCTTTGTGTGAGCTCAAGACCATGAGCATGTAACCGCGCCAAAGTAGTCAATACTTTGATCATGTTGAACCTACATTTTATGCAAATTACTTTGGTTTAAATTATCAAATTGCATCTTTGTTATTTTATGTACAAATTCATGCTTAATTCAATATTCTAGTTATATGCCCATTGTTTACCTTGATTAATATTACACCCCCTTGTTGAATATTTGAATATGTGATCCTTGTCGCCCTAGCGAAATTATGATAGTAACCTTTTGAAAATAAGTCCAGTAATTCATTACGCCATGCGTAGTGTTGCATAGATATTCATGGGCGTGAAAACGTCCAAGCATCACTTTTATTCATGAGAAAATTTGGTTGGGCAGTCATGGTGGGAATGACTGGAGAAATATTTGGAACTATTATTTTATGCTCCCAAAACCCCAACTTGCTTAAATATCCGGGTGAATGGTTCGATGGTGTGTGTGAATGGTGCGGTGGAGGCACAAAGTGGGTTGTGGTAGAATCACCCGGATACCACTAAGGACCGAATCTTGTCATGATCTCCACGTAAAACAAGTGCAACCACAAGTGCGTAAAGTACAACTTGGCTAAGTAGTTGTATCGAAACTCTGGACTCATCTCACCGGTAGTGGATTGAAGTGGATAAGCAAGGGCAGGGAGGCCTAAAGGGACACCAAGGGGAGGTGAAGTTTTCCATTGTTCTAAGCGTTGCGGGAAGTGGAGCATTGCGTTAGTAACCGTGGAGAACATCCGTGCATAGATGGGACCCACCGCAAGTGGGAGAAGCCCATAAGGTGAGATGACAAAAGGAACTAGATACTTTGAACAGTCACTGTGATGGTCTGCTCAACCACATGACTAAGGAATCGTGTGGGGTAACGAGTTGATTGTCTCTTGTGGTGAAAGTGTACAAACTCTGCAGAGTCAAAACTATTCGAATAGCCGTGCCCACGGTCAAGGGCGGACATGGGAAACTTAACCAGATATAGTTCTGTTTCAAAATAATTTGTGGGTGGGAATGGAAAAGTGAAGGGCAGTGCAAGGCCCTGGTTTGTGTTGTCCTGGGTGTCGCCCCAGTGATAAGTTAAGCGGCTATAACGCTGAAGGATTAAGCATATGGTGCAGATGCCATGTAACGGTGGATGGAATCTGAATCGCTACTGTTATTGCATTCTCATATATATTACGTTTTGTTCAAACTGCTAAGTCTCAGGAGGTTTTCTATGTATTATATTTCAAAAGCTAAACGATGATAAAGCTTCTTCTTTTACGAAGTAAAATGACAGGAAGAATAAATAGAGTCGTAGGAAAAGAGGATGACTGTTGTGGTAAATACATAACGATGTTGGTGGATTCATGGCGATTATAAACAAAGAATATTGGAAAGGGGTTTAGGAGAATTAAATCGGTGGAGCCTATATGAATGGATGAGTTAGAAAGATGATTTAAATGATTTTTGGAAGATTAGAGTGTGCAAAAGAAATTGTTGGATTACGACACTAATAAAAATTCTTGAGAGATGTTAGTAATAATGTGATTGATAGGATTTGATTAAAATACTGGAAGGATGAATTGAATTTTTGGGTACATCGGAGGAATAATAATAATTACCGGAGTATAATCTGGATCAATGATTTTGGAGAATTTGAAGAGTGTAAAGGCAATTGTTGGATTTAATGGGATTAACAGGAATTGATCTAGACAGGTGATTTGAATTTGAGGAAATTTGGAGACATGATAATTGAAGCATAAACTAGATTAATGTTATTCTTGGTGCAGAAGTATTGATGAATTAGTTAGAGATAAATAAGGAAAATAAGGATGATTATGGAAAGAGCAATTTATGGTTTTGGATCATTAGCAGAAAGGATTGATTTGTTAGAAAGTTCTGATATAAATGATGTCGGTGGATTAAAAAGTAATCCTATTAGGGAATCATTGGAATTCAGAAGTAGGGAGTTGGTGAATATTGATTTCAAGATTGGACTAGTATGAATTCGGAATACGTGAAGACATTGGTGGATTCAAAATGAATGTATATATATAAAGGGTTTGATTGGTGGATTAGCTAAATGATGCCACTCATTGTTTGGAGTCTTAGACGGCATTTAGTAAGAAAATTGTGTCTTTGGGGAATTAAGTCAATTATGGTATTTGGGGGAGTGAGTCAATTTGGCAATCGTCGTGGGGAGTTCTAGGTAGCAACAATAACACTGTGGTTTAATAATAACAATGATACCAAAAGCGATTTCTGGCAAATAAAACAACCCGAGCCTTTCCTTTGATAAGCCATGCATATTATATATTTGCATTCTGTGTATTGGCTCGCGGAGCACGGTGGTTAGTGTGCTCACACTCGCTCTCATAACAAATCCAGATTCAGGAAATCAGGACACTGCGCATAAGCAATACTCGGGTCTTGAAGGCAAAGAAGGTGAAGATGTCGAGGGCTAGGTCGCGAACCTCCAGTTGGCTGCCTGTGGGCATGTCCTGAAGGTCCCACATGTGTGCTTCGTTCTTCCGCTGCTGCAATTTTCTAATTTCGGCCTAATCGGCCCATGTGTAAGTTTATTATTTTATTACGCTTCCGCATGGTATGTATTTGATATTCATTTTCTGTATCTGTGAGCACTATCTACTGATCCAGGGAATAGTGCAATTAAATCACAGGAGATTTCGGATTGAAAAATCCGGGTCTGACAATGTCCCAAAGTATATTTAACAGCATTAATCAACTGTATTCTATTCAATCGGGGCAACCATGCCAAAGTCATTCTAGGACAGAAATATGTTAGTTACGATTCACGAAATGGAAATGGGCGGCATCATCGTATGCTCGACATTAGTTGCCCGGGTGTACCTCCCAGAGTTCTCTTGTAATTTTAATAAGTTGCGTCGTAATTGTAATTATAAAAATGTTTTGTTGCTGCAAAACAATACTAAAATGAGCATAGTTCGTGATTGCCTATAAAACAGAAAAACACTATCGATAAAGAAAAGTATGGTTACTAACACCATGACCTTCACAGACCATACTCCTTTAGAAAACTTGAGACTAGTAGAAGAAATGTAATAGAAGAGAATTGAGTACAGAGATACCTTGAACATACATTATCTAATCCAGGGTGATTACTAAGGCACATACTCCGGATGCTTGTCATCCACAGCATAAAGCAAGGGAACTGCATATAAGACCAAACACATGAGCAAAGAGACAATAGGGGGGAAATTAGTTTGGTGTTGAATGCTCTCTTAAATGCTTTTGAAACAACAGATAGGGGAGAAAAGGAGATTTGGAACAACAAATAATAGAAGAAATACTATGGAAAATGAATTTGATGCTAAAGTAATATTCATAACTATTGTTAGACCATGTGAATGATAGAAGATCTTATCACAAGATTTTTATTATTACCTGGACTGAAAAGTAGGCCAAATTCCAAAGAAAGGAGGGGCAACCAAGCTCTCGCTTTCTCTCTTGGAAGAGAGAGTATTGGTCACGAAAGCTCCTTCCTGATAGAGGAGGGGGTAATGGAGGGGGCACTTTAAAAGGAGATATATGAGAATAAAATCAGCACATGTAAACAGAAAAGAGAAAGTTATAAACAATCTAAATTCAATCACACAACTGTATGGTTGAAATCAGGGCTCACCTAAATAAACATTTTGATGTAAAGAAATAGAATAGGCCCTGGAAGGGTATTCTCCATAATTAATTTTACTAGATAGAAATATATATAAACCCATGTAAGAATAATTTTCTAATTATTTTCTGTGAGATAAACAACAATATTAATTTGATATTTTGTGGGCACCAGTTAGCCAATGCATTGCAAACATTTTATCACAAAATGAAAAAGACAGTAAGAAGTTTGCAGAACTTACATTTTGGAAATAGTTCGCCAATTTTAGCAGTCTTCTTAATTTGCAATATAAGGGCAGGAAGTATCAATAGTCTCATAGCCACAGTTGAACAGGAAATTGTTATCCACCTGCGATGAAAATCAGTGGTTATATTCATGGACATGTTGTTCTTAAAAATAAGGATCCATGTATTCTGTCAATGTGCTTAACAAGTCACAACACTGCAAATACCAAACAAAGAAAAATGGCTCAAAGCACAAGAATAACCTAATTACTTCGATAGAACATGTTGTGATCAAAATCTCATGGAATACAGTTGCATATGGCTGTGTCAATTTGGAGGTCACAGGTCTCTGAACAAGATTACCCAATCCCCCGCAAAATGAAATGTCATGACACAAAGGTAAGGTGAGGTTCATGATCAGAATTATGACTGGAATTGTAAGTTACATTCAGCATGCAGCACAGCATACCACACATGCTCCATTTAAGCGCATGCAAAATGCCAAATCAACTCTAACCTATTAAAGTTTGAACTAATGGCGGCGGCAGCGGCAGAGGCAGCAACAATAACAACAGTAAGGGAAAAATGGCAGCTTTCCACCGCAGGAAGCCTACCATGGTAGTCCGGTGAGACTATGGAATCCGTCCAGGAGGTCGACCACCGCGCCGATAGCCAAACCCGAGACACCGCCTCCATCGCCACTGGCGGCCACACCCACGGCATCCGCCACACCACCTGCCGCGCTGGCGAGCCCTTCCCCGCAATCAGCACTACTCACATCATCCAAGTAGAAGCTTTCCCTCTCGGCGTACGCGTCCTCTTCGGGAGCCTCCGCGGCGGCCGCGCCGGAAGGGAGGTGGGGCTGGAACGGGAGAACCAGGAGAAGCTTCGCGCGGGCACGGCAAAAGGGAGCACGCGAGGGGGCAAAGGGAGCGGAGTAGTAGCAGTGGGGAGTGCGGATTAGGGCTTTGGGCCGAGGCGGAGAGGTGGGAAAGGACGGCGAGCGGCGGCGGGAGGAGGCGGCGGCGGCCGCCGAGATGGCCGAGGAGGCGAATCGGAAGCGCCATGGGGTTCGTGACGTGGAGATGCAAGGGACAGGAGGATCTAACAGGTGCCACGTGCAAACGTGGTCCGTTTGATCGGTAATGGACGGATCAGATGCACGCGAACATGCACTTCTACGCAAAGCACCCTGACCTTTTACGAAATTGTAGTTCCGAGCCTACGCTTCTTCCCCCCTCTTCCCGTCCGAGCCCTAGTCACCTTCCTCCTCCCAGTTCAAACCTGACACGGCGCGACTCCACGGCAGCTAAGCCTGAGGTCCAGGCGGCGGCGGCGAGATGGTGGTGGCTTCTGGCGGTGGCGGGAACGCGTGGGCGAAGGAGATGACCATCCGCCGCAGGATGGCCAGCATGTGCGCTCTCCACCCTGAACTCCTCAGGTTCTTTTTGTAACTTTCGCTGTCAAGCTGCTAAATATGATTCTTTGTGTGGATACGAGTTCAGGTTCAACAAGACGCAGGATCATTTCCAGTCGCTGAAAGATTACAACGACTATCTAGAAGAAGTTGAGGATATGAGTAAGTTGTTTTTCTAGCTTGTAGGTTGGTCGATTTTGAATGGCAGCAAGGCAAAGATTTTGACCAAGGTTTGTTTGTTTAAAATTCGTCTTTTTGAAGCTTTCAACCTTATTGAAGGCATAGATGTCGAGGCGATTGAAGCTAAAATTGCCAGATACCAACAGGAAAATGCTGAACAGATATACTTGTCCCGAGCTAAAAGGGTATGCTGTGTTCTTTGTTGTGGGATCTGATGTAGTAAAAAAGTTCAGTAAAGATGTTTTTCTTCATATTTCCAATATATTTCTTATGTAGGCTGAAGACCTTGCCGCAGCACTTAAAGCAAGCAGAATGAACCCTGTAAAGGCTGACGCCAATGATATGGTTAGTTGATGATTAGCAAACTGGATAATACATTTCATATATGTTTGTAGAAATATATGCCTGACTTCTTCAACGGTACCATTGAGGGTTTGGTAGTTTGATGTGTCTTACATGTGCAATCCCATTAACTTTGGGTGATTGCATATGGAGAACATTCATTGCTACTATTTAATTTTAATAGTTTTTAACTATACAAAACTCTAGTAAATTTCTTCAGAAATTGGTGCCGATGAAACGTTAAATTGTGAGGTGCCACCTTTTAGATTTTTCACCTTGACAACCTATTAAATATTTTTGATAGGCAACTGTGAATGCAATCAAATATTCTCAGCAAGTTAATCTAGCTGAAACATGACCGCAGTAGCAATTACGGTCTGGCGATGGGAAAGCCAGACTTTAGCAACTTGAATCCTTCGCCAGCAACATTTCAGTTGACATTGAATAAGCATTTCATCAACATTTTAAGTTTGCTTAGGCCTTGCAGCTTTAAATATTAGCTGCTTAGTTTTCTGACCACATATCATGGTAGTAATGTCCAAGGTTTAGAAGATAGGCTATTAGCCTACTATCGTGGTCACTTTGCAGCATTAGTTCTATGCTAATTATGTTCAATCATTTTATTTCATCTGGCTTGACTACACACTTTTGAGTCATAAAGTACTTACTGTAAGCTTACCATTTCTTCCCTTTGTTTCTCTGTTCTGTACTACATGAAGTTAATGCGTTGATGCAATGCATTTTTGTCTATTTTAGGCTGTTCTGATATTTATGTGGTATAAGTGCCAATGTATGCTACTTTTGCAACTTGTAACAGG
The DNA here is from genome assembly GCA_036346245.1 of Bonia amplexicaulis. Taxonomy (NCBI): domain Eukaryota; kingdom Viridiplantae; phylum Streptophyta; class Magnoliopsida; order Poales; family Poaceae; genus Bonia; species Bonia amplexicaulis. The sequence goes on along the minus strand of CM070751.1, from coordinate 21,279,889 downwards.
CTGCTGGAAGCTCCCAGGGCATTAGCAGTGGGGTGGGAGTTCAAGGCCAGTATGCACCTGCTGCCGTTCCTGGTGGCCTGGCTCAGCCCGTCCGACAGGTATGGCTCCCCAACCAATTGGTGGTTCATCAGATCCTCTTCAAGGAGACGACGAGGAGACCATGAAACTACGTGCGGAGAGAGGAGCTCGAGCAGGTGGATGGACTGTTGAATTGGGTAAGAGAAGAGCATTAGAGGAGGCGTTTAGCAGCATATTCATCTAAAGGTCAGATTGCCTGGTAAACATACGACAGCCCTTGGACCAGCACATAATATTTGTTAAGCTATAACATGGTTAGCTATGGGCTGCATCGGGACTTCGAGAAGAGGGGGATTGAAGTATCAACCAGCATCAAGAGGCCCAGTGATTGGAAAATCATCCTTTCTTTGAAAGCTGGGAACTTGCATGTTGATGTACCTTTGCTCATGGCAATGACTGCTATGCACTTGCCAGTCTCTCAAGTACATCATGATGGTGAAAATTGTTATTGTTCCTGTGTAATGACATAATTTGTTGTTTTCAACTTTCAAGCCTTGCCTCTTCACAAATGTAATATCAATTTGTCTAACATTGCTTCTTCGTCGGAGTTTTTAGTTAAACCTAATTCCTGGTGAGGATCATGCTTATCAGCCTGAGATCTTTCAGATAATAGTCTAAACTGGAAATTGTCAGTTCATATGAACCCCAACGAAACCAAAATACGACTGTATCAGATTCTTCCACTCTAGCATGTCTTCTGGTTTATGAGTTTACTTGCATTTCCAGTTTCCAGACAAGATTATTTTAACCGGCCAGTTACTGATCTGAGATGGATTACTTCGGCAACCTTAAGCAAATTACCAAGACCGGGGACACAAATTGACAAATCATTAGTGTCAGTCCCGAGCTTTCCGAGATCCGACAACTATAGTTGTGTTAGAATGACACTGTATAAACAAGCTGCAAGAATGTTCTCAAATTTAGACAACATCAGTGCAGGTTTCAGCTAAGAACAATGTTGCTTTTACATGTTACAATTTTCGATCTTTTAATCAATTGAATACTTTGCGCATAAATGATCAATAAAATAAATTGTTACACCAGGTATAGCTTTGACTGGGAAATACTATCTCCGCTTAGAAACTGGACTCACTTTGCAAATTTCCACATCAAATCCAAAATCCATGAGAACAAGAATCCAAGCACGTTGTTGCTCGGACAGCTGATCCCTGGGTCCTTTGACCTCCACGAGTTTAGCTTCAGCGCCACCTCGTTCATCGAGGAAACGCCACAGCAGCAAATCGGGCATTCCGCTAGACCAGCTCCTGTAATCAAGGGCTAGATGCCGGAGAAGTAATGCCAAGAAATGCCCACCAACACATGCAACGGCAGCTCGTAGATCGGTCAACGAATGCCGGTCCCAATTAACACCCCTGCAGGATGTCCCTTGGTGTAGCTGCCAGGAGCTGATAAGCATCTCTTCGGCCATTCCATCTTGTATCATTTTCAACTGGGATTCTATAAGGTCCTTTCTTGACTTGTAGAAGTCATCTGTTTCAAAATCAAGAGGGGCTGTCTGCAAGAGAACACGCAAATCAAACTATGCAAAAGCGTTGAAGGAAGCCAAGTAAAAGATCGTGATGAGGTGATGAGGTTCAACAACCTATCAAATGATATTAACAGGGATTTCACATTTGGAATCTACTACAAGAGAATTTGTGGCGACCTTACAGAAAAAACATCATTCACCATTGACTCGAACATGCAAGCAATAGAATTAGGAAAGGCATAATGATTGCCAGAGTTGTGTCAGCATAATGCATATGGTTATGCACCTCTAATAAATAAAGCATGTGCCATAGGTCATTTACCTGAAATTTAGACTGGAAAACATCCCGTACATCTGAAAATATTACATCCCACATTAGAAGGCCAAAGATGGTCATCCAAATGCCACCTTCTGAATGGGTACCTTGCCAACCACCTCCTTCATCAGCATAATATTGTAAAGCCAGCTGCTCTACCCCACAAAGTTCGCTATCATAGCCATAAAATACATTCTTTGCTCCTGTTTCACAATTTAATGGCCTTCCTTCGATGTTCACCTGATAATAGAAGATGCATCCCAAGCATAGATTATGTAGCATAGTCCATGTTACAACCTTGATCCAATAGACCAGAAAGAAAGTATGACGTTTGTCCTCGATGAGGAACATCAGCGATAAATGTACCTCTTTTATATTTCTCTTAACAGAATCGGCATAACTGGGAACTTTCCAGCGCCGTGGAGGTTTGCTTAGACGCAGCACTCTCCTTTGCAGTGCGATCTTTGACCCAGCACGGACCCATGAATCAATTACTCCTCCTTCAGCTATTGAAAGGCTCTCATTTGGACGACCCATATGCTCCAAATCAACAGATAGCCTCAGTGTCCAATATCCTCGCCGTCTACCAGAAGAAACTTTACTAAGTAGTCTCTTTAGAATCCTTATTGCATCTGCATACCTGTAAAATATAGTCAGCATAAAATCTGGTTCCCCAAAAATTAACAAAATTGCAAACAGGAACATGCTCATCCCATGGAAAGTGTGTAATGAACCTTTACAATCTGAAATAATCTCCTCTCAACGATGAGAAGAGTGTCTAAAAAAAGGAATGAGGTGTGAAGTAATGGCTATGTGGGTTTTAAAAAAAAATCATTACAATTTACAATGTGAAATTCAAATCATTGCTTCTTTTGATCAAAAGCATGAGTTAAAGTTCAGTCAAAAACTTCGATAAATATCAGCATTTTGTAACATTTAGATACGTTGAATAAGGATATGCATATATATAAGTTACAAACCTGCAGCACCTGCCCCCAAATTTATTTAAAAAATTACATTAGAAAGGAAAGTTACAAGGGAAGTATAGAATATTGAGCAAAAAGGCAGTCCAGGAGATTCAGACTTAAAGTTCTTTAAAACTATAAATTTCAATGAAGAAAGAAAGTGGCCCTTCATGTGGATGCATTTATATCTTCCATCAGTTTACAGTCAAAGAGGGCAAAAGAAAAAAAGGAAAACTGCTCTCATAGCACTCCTTAATTCAATTAGGTTTGCTCATGAAAATGCACAGCTTCAATGCAAAAGTTTACATTTCATTTACAAGTTACATTCAAGATGAGAGTTCACAACCCGCCTAGTAAAAGTGTATCTGCAACCAAAGCGCCAAATATCTAACTGTAAGCATATAACACTGAGGCATCCCATTATGCGGCACAGCTAGAAGACATGTCAACACAACCCAGAAGGGAACATATCAAGTGTGGCTAAGGCTTCCAGTTCAACCAAATTGTATGAAGCATCTAAATTCATGAATTTGAAGACACTAGTTGAGTTGATCCATAATTTTATCACAACTTACCTACGTTCACGTTCATAAACAGAGACACCTAATGTAAGTATTTTTGAATAGACCCAGGATGCTGAAAAGCATGAAAAGAATGATGGCGGAGGTTCAGCTAAATTTCCATTTTCTTCTTTTGGCATAGTGCATAGTCGATTCTCAGACAAATCAGCACATCTTGTCACAATTTCCATGTTATTATTATCAAGAGATTCATCCATCAACTGCGCCACTCGAATAGCCTGTTTGCAATATAAGACATTAAACACAATTGAAGAGTGGCAAGTTATGAGGTAATATAAGACATTAGACATTTTGTAAAGGAAATGAAAATTTCACCTCGTCATACTCAAGTAGATCACTTCTTTCTTGAAAAATACGGTGAGAAATGTTGCAGGTATAGTCTGGGAACTTCACCAGACCAAGATCCACTAATAGAAAGGATGAAAGATCTTGATCGCCATTTAGAAAAAAGAGCCTCTGCATGATTGCTCTCGATCATCATAGATGGCAAAAGTAACTGTTGGATGGAATAATACTGTTGGCAGAATAAACAGTCTAAGCAAGATTTAAGCTTTGTAATTAAAAGTAGTAAGCACTCACCTGGACACGCCACAGAAGTTCATCAGCCATATTAGAAGTTCTTATACAGGTTCCTGTCCATTTTACAATCCGCATTGGTAGTGCCGTGCTGCACGTTCCAGAGGTGAATTTTCTTAGGAGGCCAAAATGCCCAAGAATGTAACAAGCAAAGAGCTTTTACCAGGTTCCATTATCGTATAAAGACAGAAGGGTTCTAAGAAGCTCATGTCGACGAGTGCAGCTTGTGCTATTCTGGAAAGCAAAATAAAAGAGTAATATCCATTGAGAAAACCAGGTGGGGAATAGAAACCAACTGAAAGCTAGCACAAAGGGAAAAACAGCTTGCAATAGCTGTCTCATTGCAATAGTCAACTAGAGTGAAAAGGACTGTCTGCACTTCTGTAACATCCCAAAATGCGAAGTAGTGTAATTGCGAAAATCATAAAATATTTTCTTCACTTTTCAGTATATTTCCAAAGTTGGCATTTATTTGAGTTCTTGAATTAAAGTTACTGTAGCCAAACTCACATAAGGAAAATAAATATCTGGGATCAAGAGCCAATTATCTGGGAAATTAATTTTGAGCAAAAAACTTGAATTAAAATTTTCAAATCAAAATCTTGATCCAAACAGAAATTGAAAGCAAAATTAATATTAAAATTTCCCATCTAATTATTGCATCCAAAAATTAAAATTCCGAAATTCAAAAATTACCTCTCGGAACTTGACAATCTTGAAATTCAAATTTTGAATCCAAAATTTGAACCAAGATTTCAAATTTAAAACCTAAATTGCAAAATTTACAATTGGATTCAAATTTCAAAACTCCTCAAAAAATTCTTTTGGGCCTCGACCTTTTCTCTCCAGCTTGGCCGGCCTCTTTCCTCCGGCTCGCCCGGTAAGCCACCCTTCTTCCCCCTCCCCCCACCGCTCGCGTCGTTCATGGCGGTCGGCCCACTTGTCGGCTTGCGCGCACCACCGCCCACACGATGCGCCCCGTGTTTCGCCTCTCTGCCGTCGCCTATCTCTACCCCTCCCCTATGCTAGCCCTGCTGCACACACTCAATGCCACCGGCCTGGCATTATTGCCGTGTCGCATTGCCAGGCCAACACCGCCCGCCTCGCGCTGCGCCCTCTGCGCTCGCCTTCACTCCAAGCCAGCTGCGCCTACCTCTGCGCCCCTCAGCCTGCGCCCTCACGCTGGCCTACGGCCGCATGACCTCATGAATATACACAATATTCATAACATGGTATCAGAGCTAGGGCTCTGACCTTGTTCGCACATGCTAAAACTCAGCGAGAGCGAATCGGCGTGAGTCAAAAACCATTTTGCGGAAAGTTCAATTTCGACAATTGGAGTCAAAACGCCATTTTGCGGAAAGTTCAATTTCGACAATTGGCTCCACGAAAAATTAAATAAAATGGTAGATAAATTGCTTGGAGGCTAGGACATGATATGACGCGAACAAAATCAAAGCGCTTACCGACAAAGTGGTGTATATCGAAGCCGCAGGCCGGTTTGTCGACTCGACCGGTCGGCGAGGACTCGGGGAGTCTTCAAGTGATGGCGATGGAAGCATGGCGTGAGAACGCGTCGAGGCGAACTCAGCAGTGCAGACGGCTCGGCCAGCGGACATCGGATGGTGACGAAACATGGCGGAGAAGACATTAGGCGGCCGTGGGTTGGCATCGGCGTTCGGGCAAAAATTTGTGGAGGCTTAGGAAACGAACATCATCGATGGTGACGAAACATGGCGGAGAAGACATTAGGCGGCCGTGCGGGTTGGCGGCGTTCGGGCCGCAAACGGAGGGTTATGCACCTCTAATAAATAAAGCATGTGCCATAGGTCATTTACCTGAAATTTAGACTGGAAAACATCCCGTACATCTGAAAATATTACATCCCACATTAGAAGGCCAAAGATGGTCATCCAAATGCCACCTTCTGAATGGGTACCTTGCCAACCGCCTCCTTCATCAGCATAATATTGTAAAGCCAACTGCGCCATCATAGCCATAAAATACACTCTTTGCTCCTGTTTCACAACTTAATGGCCTTCCTTCAGTGTTCACCTGACAATAGAAGGTGCATCCCAAGCATAGATTATTTAGTATAGTCCATGTTACAACATTGATCCAATAGACCAGAAAGAAAGTATGACGTTTGTCCTCGATGAGGAACATCAGCGATAAATGTACCTCTTTATATTTCTCGTAAGGGCAAACGGAGAGGAGTTAGAGCGAGGTTAGCTTAAACAAGAACTCTCCTTTGCAGTGCGATCTTTGACCCAGCACGGACCCATGGATCAAGTACTACTCCTTCAGCTATTAACAGGCTCTCATTTGGACGACCCACATGGTCCAAATCAACAGATACAGTGTTCAATATCCTCGGCGTCTACCAGAAGCAACTTTACTAAGCACTCTCTTTAGAACCCTTATTGTCAGCGGAGAGGAGTTAGAGGTGAGGTTTGCGGCGAACGGCGTGCGGATGGCGAGAAGACATCGTGTCAGCAATGAGGAGATTAAATAAAATGGGAGATGGAGTTAGAGGTGAGGTTTTGGTAAACGAAGAGGAAAGCGTCGGAACACAATGCTCACCTTGGTTTTGTGAACACACGGTGTTGGTCCGTGATGAGAGGAGTTAGAGGTGAGGTTTCCAAACGAACCGCAGAGAACGGAAGAACAATGCTCACCTTGGTTTTGACGAACACACACGACGGAGCACTTCTGTGCGGCGAGGAAAGGGGAGTCAAAAGCCATTTCGGAAAGTTCAATTTCGACAATTGGCTCCACGAAAAATTAAATAAAATGGTAGATAAATTGCTTGGGCTAGGACATGATATGGCGAACAAAAATCAAAGCGCTTAAACAAAGATTTCAAATTTAAAACCTAAATTGCAAAATTTACAATTGGATTCAAATTTCAAAACTCCTCAAAAATTCTTTTGGGCCTCGACCTTTTCTCTCCGACTTGGGCCTCTTTCCTCCCGGCTCGCCCGAACACACACCTGGTCGGCGGGGAAGGCTGTGGCCTGATTTGGCGCGGTGGTCGTGATGCTCCGTTGATGCTACCGACGCCTATCTCTACCCTCCCTAATGCCCCGTGACACGCACAATGCCACGCCCGCATTATTTCGAGCTAGGGCTCGACCTTGTTCTTCCATTGCCGCCTGCATGCGGCCGCCACCGTTACTGAGCCGCCGCCGGATCCGGTGCTTCACAGACGCGTCTGTCCGTCTGCGTCGCCGCAAGCCGCCGCCGTCCGGCGGATCGGTGCTTCCCGATCCATCAATGCCGCCGCCGCCGGCCGTCGCCGCGCCACCGCCAGATCCATCGGTGCCATCGTCCACAGTATGCCACCGCTCCATTAGCCGCCACTCCGCCGGTCTCCCGCCGCGCGCGCGCTTGTGACGCGAAGAAGCGAGCAAGTGAGCGACGCGACCGAGCGAGCGACGCGATCGAGCGACCCGTTCGGTTTTTTTATAGTTTTGTAAGAAAAAGAAAAAGGGAAAAGAGGAAATATAACGTTGTTCTAACCGCGGCAGTCCGGCCGCTGTTAGACTTCGTTGCTTTTGGTCGCGCTGGCAGTCGGCCCGCCACCGATGGCTTCCATTCCATCGCTATGATCCCATTCTCGGGAACAAAGCTCCATGGATCGAACTACAGGTTATAGTCTTCTCTCATGGGGATCACGCTTGATGGTCTCTGTCTTTGGGGACATGTCACCGGTGCACGCCCTTCTCCGCCATCGCCGGTTCAGCCTCCTCCTAGGCAGTCTACTACTGCACCTCCTGGAGCAGATGAGGCTGCCAATGTCGGGACCCGGATTTCTACATCCGGTCCCTCGTATTACTGACTAGTCCCGGATCAAAGCTAGTGCACAGTTAAGCGATGATGATTACATTGCCAAAGACCAATATTACAATATTAAAGAAGTCTTGACCAAAGGTCTTACATCACAAACGAGGTTTCTAGACCTTGGCGAGCGAGGCACCGCGTAAACGCGAGAAAGAGCAAAGCCAGCGGTGTGGTCAAAGTGACCGGGCTCCATGTGGGCGTCGGGCTCCACGTGGCGTCATGGTGACGAACAAAAAGCAGTGTGGTCAAAAGTGATGGGCTCCATAGAGGCGTCATAAGGCATTTAATAATTTTAAAAAATTCCTCCAAAATTTGAAATAACAATTTGGTAATTAGACCAGGAGGCAAATGAACTCACAATCATATATATGACATATATATATATATATATATATATATATATATATCATCGACGAACACCTTCGGTTCACAAAAGTAAAATGGAGATTGGAGAGAAGAAAGGGTGGAGGCTTGAAATTTTCGGGGTGGATGAGGATTAGAAGGGCACACAGTGCTCCCTTTCATAGGCGGAGGTGGACCCGAGAGGAGATCAACGAACGAATGTCTTTCGGTGGCGGTTCGCTTTCGTGAAAATGCACACAAAGGAGTGGGGAAACGGTTAGGAGTGGAATGCTCTTGATGAGAGGAAGTTAACGCACTTAATTTCGCGAAAAACGGTTAAGAAAATCAATAGAAATCAAAATTTGAAGTGAAACGGCCATGGCTGCCCGCAGCGCTCGGACATGGAAACCGACGAGAAGATGAACAGTGCCGCGTGGCACTATTCATTCTCTCTTCTCTCTTTTTTTTGGAATTTTGAAATTGAGCTCAAATAAATCCGAAAAAATCTAAGAAAATTTTAGAAAATTCCTTGAGACTCAAGGAACTCAAATAAAATATTTTAGCAAATATTAATGTTTAATTTAATGTTTTAAATAAAAATTCTAATTAAGCTTTAGTTTAAACCAAATAAATTCAAAAATTCTAAAAATTTGAAAATAGGATAGAAATGGATATATTAGAATTTTAGATGAATTTAGAAATTTTAATGGGCTCAATCGGAGTTAAAACGGAAAAGAACGAGCTCTCGGAAGTTTGAAAAGAGAGAAAAGAATAAACTGATTTTCTGGAATTATTTTTGAACCGAAAAATCAAATTATGACGTCATCAAGGAAAATGATTTTCAAATGAATTATTTTTCTGCGGAAAAGGAATTTATGATGTAATTTTGATTTTCCGGCGAATTATTTTGTAAAGGAAAATGATTTTATTCAGCGATAGGTGGGGCCGGGTTTATCGTGAGAGAGAGAGAGAGAAAGAGCAGCGGTCGATGAGCGATGCAAGACGAGGAGGAAATCGGGACCGTCAGATGGAGAGCGAAGAGGTATAGGTGAAGATGGACGCACGAGATTAGATCGGACGGTGGAGAATTAAATTGGATTTAGATTTTCAGAAAACACCAGAAAATTAAATATAGCTCAGAAAAATATGAAGTTACTTCCAAAAGTTCGAAAAATTCAAAGAACTTCACGGAGACATTTTGGACTTAATAAAAATATTTTCAACTCATTGTTGGTATTTTAATTTTCATACCTAAAATACTTTTATTTTAAAATAGATTTTAAAACTCCAGAAAAACTCAGAACACCAAATAAAGGCCAAATAAATCCAAGTAATTAATTTGAATTAGGATTTTTATAGAATATCAAAATATCATTTTATTCAATAATATTTTTAAGTTTTTACTATAAATTACTTTTCAAATCCAGCTTTCTAAAAGCAGAAAATCAGGGCAAACCAAATTCAAATTTCATACAAACAAAACTCTTATTTTTATTTTAAACTAAATTAATTTAATTTAATAATTTTAAAAAATTCCTCCAAAATTTGAAATAAGCAATTTGAAATTTATTCTGACGAGAGGCAAATGAACTCACAATCATATATATGACAATATATATATATATATATATATATATATATATATATATATATTGTCATATATATGATTGTGAGTTCATTTGCCTCCTTGGTCTATATATATATATATATATATATATATATATATATATATATATCATGTCACCGATGTTGTTTACATTGTTATTGTTTCTGAAATAATTCTAGATTAAGGTGGTAAGTTGTTGGGACCCAAATCTAGCAGAATATATAGAGATAGTTGCAATAACTATTGATTAAAATTTAGACTTATTGTGTCGAGGGGGCCTTGTATCTAAATACAAGAGCAGCCAACATCTAAGTTCAATTACCATCTAAATAACAATTTGAGCAATATGCTAATTGATTTATTGATTACTTGTTTACTCAGGTTCTTGTTGATATGATTTCAATGGTACATGACTTGAGATTGGATTATTATCATGTGATGATTTTATTTATGCTCTTGTCATTAAGTTGTATTTGGAATCATATATTTACTCTAATTATTAATTCTGGAATTTTGGTTAAATTTATGCTAAAACCGCGTTTGTTTCAACAACTTGTGCATAATGAGAAAGGGAATTGAAAGCAAGATTGAAAACCTTAGGAAGCTCCTTTAGTATTTCTTTCATTTCAGGAACACTTAGCACATCAAAAATCTCTTTCATATCATATTCTGATGGATCATCGGTGCAAGAAAGCATGTCGATGTAACCTGCCACTTTATAAGAAACAGCTTTCAATTCAAACAGCTAAAGCATGGCAACATATCAATTACTAAAATTTAAGTAGGTCCAGATTATTACACTTTAACTCCATGGCTGCTTGCTCCAGATCTGATATCTCACGATATGAAATACTGCTCAATCGAAACCATGGCCCTGCAAGAAATTAAGTTAGTCAAGTGCAAAGTTGTGTTTGCTCAGTAAGTGGCTCCATTTTTCTCAAGCTACTGAAGTAAAGCATGCAATAACCTTAAGCCACTAACACTGAAAGCCTAAAACATACATACAGAGCAAAAATGAAGCCAAATTAACATTTTACCTATCAATGGACATCAGGAAAGCTAACCTTTTCGAGTGTAAATCCTCACAAAAAGCCTTTGCCCATCATTCGATAACGACTTAAAAGAACCTGTTGAATGTAAAAACAAACACTAGTCATTAAGAGTTTAAGAAATCTTGGTCAACAAACATATAGATATAGCGGGAAGGAAATAAAAAAACAAAAACCTAGAAATGATGTTTCTTTATAACTAAAAAGGTGGGTATGGTTGGCCATAACATCTGCTATCATCAAATTAAAATTTGTCTGGTATCTTGCACTGTGAGGTTCCTGCAAGTTTCCATTTCTAACAGCACCAACAAAATTTTCCCATAAGGACTGCCGATATTTCAGATCATCGTATCTGTGATTGTCATTTTCACATTTCTGACAAGTAAGTTGGATGGCAACATTATCATGCTGTTGTTCAGGCAAACCAACCACAAATCCCTAACAAAATAGAAAAGGAAGCATTAGAAGTTGAATGGTTATTGACTTGGTAGAGAAAAGTCTAGAAAAGTAAATGCCCAAAGACCAAATTGAAGTTGGAGCAGAAACCTTGCAGAATTCCTATAGCAAACCGAGTGAAATTGTTATTGCCACCAAGATTGATGTCATCGGCAAAGCTGACATTGAAGTCACCGCTATATATTTTTTGTCTTGCTGGTTTAAGGGAATTGATCTCATCTACAACTTTCCAAAAGTATGTTCTGACTTAAAGAGAAAGGCCAGTTGTGACTAAAGGGCTGTTTGCACCAGAGTATATACATGTAAAACATCTCAGGTTAGACTTGCTGTTTTACAGGTAAAGTGGGCTTTCTGTGATTGGCATGGCTGTTTGCATCAGATTCAGAGTATAAATGTATCTGAAGTCAGGTTGGACCTTACCTAGGTTTAGTTAGGAAAAAGTACCTCCCAATCCTAAAAGCCTTTTCTACTAACTGCACCTCTTTTACAGGTAGAGTGGGCTTCCATTTGGTTAAGAAAAGAATTTTAGCTGGGAGTTTGTATATGAACATATGATCTTTTGTTGGTTTCCTAATCAAAACAGGGGCAATGTGCCTCTGGTTTTAGAGAAATACCTTAAAATGCCTCTATGAGGAAACTCTCTGACTGCTAAACAAACCACATAAATTACAGACATACACCATTGACACCTCCCAAAACATTAACACAACAACATGGCTCACTGCTGGCATTTGCACTGATGCAGCGCAGTAACTGTCCTAGATATCTTGTGTGTACAACTGTTGGGTATGATGAATGTTAAGGTTTATAGCAAAATAAGCAGAGAACTAACCAAAATGTGCGAGCAGAAATATATGTATTAATCTTATCTGATTTTACAGTTATTCTGTCTATGAGTGATTGAGTGCAGCATTTAAATGACAACTCGTAGCATGATTATAAAAGTTAACTATGTCCATCAGCATCGGCGAGTATTCACTAAGATGGCATGGAGTGATATTTCAAAATGAATCTACCACACAAGTCAAGGCTAGTTTATTCATCACCAATTGAGGTCCATCTATAGGATAGTTAAAGTAGAACTGAAGAAGAACTTGAATGGCAAGATGGTATAGCTGTAGTTACATCATTGTAATGCATTGTGCATAAATTAACTGCATATGTTTTATTCAACAAGACAACCTAGTGACTGGATGCTATATCACACTTTTTCTGAAATATACGAGAATTTAACCTTGCATTCAACATAATGTTTGTCCAGTACAGGAGCCAAAACTTTAGCCAGCTCTCGAGGCAAGTATCCAAGAATCTGCTCACATTCAGACCCTGCATAAAGAACCTATCGATGGTATTGAGAAAAGGTTATCTTCATGAAAGGCATATAAACAGAAATTTTATTAAGAAAAGATGGAAACCTTGATAGCATCAGGGTCCCTAGCATTCTGAGGATCTCTTACGATAGTAATGCCCACACCTTCCTGCAGTTCAATGTTTTCCTGAAACCTTCAGCCCACTATGACAGTATCAACAGCTACCGTGGTGCTAGAATCAGTGCCTGCATATGCATCAATACTGCCAGAAGTTGTTCCTGCTGGAAACATGCAAGAAGAGCCCTTTTCGACTGCATCGTCATCTGAAGCATTCTTCATATTTGGTAAGACAGTAGTATTCGAGGGTATATAGGTATTACATGCCTTGGAAATTTCAAGTGAGCCATGCAGGCAACCAGGTGATAAAGCGGTAGCAGTACCCTTTGAACTACCAGTGTCACTATTTGTCGAGAAGAATGCTCTATCACTAGATACATCTCCATCGATCGGTTCCGTATTTTCTGCCTCGTCATCATTGTTCAAACTGTCTAAAGCAGGCTCAGCTGTGGTCTTTTACTGAATCTGAAATCAAGAAGGGTGCTCTGTGTCAACTTCCGCTTCATTCCTCTTGTAAGACATACATCTGCGTAGTTCATGTCAAAACAGAAAGCTTCAGAACGGTGTTGGTAATGGTAAGTATGGGGTGCTTACTGCTTGCTATGTGTCTCATAATACTAGCAGTAAATTTCACAAACGAACCGATTCGCCTACCGAATCAAAAAAGATAGTCAATGACTGATTGTGAGTGACGATGCAGCACCTGAGAGTGGTATGTTACAACTGCGCAAGCAACCAATCACTTACTAATGTAAATTTGTAACTTGGCAGTAGCTACTGGAGCAAGCACCTGCAGGCTACAGCCTACAGGTATCGTCTAGACTCTATACACCTTGGGGTGTTGCAAGTTACAGCAACATTTTAGTCAACTTGAGATGCTACTAGCGTTTTGGAACAGACACAGCCAGAGCAGGCGAGCCTAGCAAACATGAGGGAACATTCAATATTCCACGGGTTCAAGAAGTGTGGTTTGAAGGCTGTACGGACCGAGGTGGGCGTTGACGCAGTAGTCCGTGCCGAGGATGGACTCGCCGCAGACGGGGCAGGCCACCCACTCCGCGCCGGCACCGCCGCTCCCTCCCGGCGACGAACCACCAACCGCCACCCTCGCCGCCTCGCCCGCGTCCCCGTCGTCGGCCTGGGGAGAATTATCCGGGGAGATGTTAAGAGTTAAAAAGACGAGATCGGTGGAACCGGTGGTGGGGTTTTGACTTTGACCTGATAGGGGGTGGAGGGGGGCGAGAGGAGGAGGGCGAGGGGAGCGGCGGCGCCTGCCGATGAGGCGCACCAGGCTCTCCCGCCCGGTCAGCATGGCCGGCGGCGGCGGCGGCGGCGCGAGAACGCGCGATGGGGCGGGAAAGAATGGGGTGGTGTGGCGCGAGAGGGGGAAGTGGAATTGGTCGAGACTCGAGCCACTGTGGTGGGCTGGTGGCGGGCTCGCTCGCTCGCGGGCCTTTTTTATCGGGAGGTTCCGCTTCAAGGGATTCAGCATCTCACGATATTTTAGTTTTAGCTTATTTAAATCAAAAATTATTTAAAATACATCAGATTATTTTGGTTTTTAGAGATTATCTTGCTTTTTATTTTTATTTATTTATTTGCACTGTTCTGTGACGATATAATAGTTTTTTTTAATATTTTATATTTTTCTCTATTTTTATTTTTTTTAGAAAAAACTAAGACAAAAGGCACACTGGAACTGGTTACTGAAAGGTGGATGGGTGGGCCGGTGGGTGCACCATTCAGGTTAACAAAGCCTGCAGGTTTCTTACACGCTGCTTCTAACTTTAGAGCCAGCTAGCTAGCACATGCTACTAGACTGACTCTGTATGGCCCTTACCGTATAACTTCTGTGAAAACTTTTTGTTTTTTTTTGTGTTAAATGATCTTTATATGATCTTAGTATCTTAATCATTTTTTATAAGATTAGTGAATGCTTTCCACATTTCTCTATACATATATAGCAGAGGTTATCGTGGATTATAATGGAGCTAAATGTTTTTTAATAGTCTAATAAAAAGAATGGAACACACCCGGATCCGATTCGTAGGATCGACACGATATGGCTTATTTTTCTATGACATATATTTAGTGAAAAACACGTGTCGGCTCCATAAGGTTCTAAGCTTTACCAAAAATTCTAACGTGTGGAGTGAATGCGCAAGCGTATGAGTAGCGATAGTAGCGCATGTCAGCATGTGTCATCTTGTACTTACAAAAGAAAATAGCGTCTAGTGAGAAGAGCATGAAAACTAAAGCTTGTACAATAATAGGTTAATATGCGTTGAGTCATAAGCAAAAAAAGATGTGTGGCATAAATATAAAGTCTTCCCTGGATATGTTTTTTTTTCTTTTGAACCTTGAGTTCCAACTTTGCAGTCACAAGATCTCTCTCTGTCCACAAAAGTTATACGAAACAGATGTTTAGCATAATCATACACTAAATTTTAAGTTAGAGCTTTGGACTAAGTTCTTTTTAACTTTCAACTGATTTATGTTTTTACTTTATACAATAACTAGCTTTTAAACGGTACATTTTTCTAAAGTCGGGCCAACTAAAATATTGTAGTAACAAATGTACTAAGTTGAGCTGTATCGACCAAAATCACATACAACTATTTGTTTGTGCGTACTATCTCTCGCGAACAGACATAATTTAAATATTTAAGCCATAAAACCATAAACCATCAATTCAAAAGAACTCATCCCAAGTTCTTTCAGCTACTTAGTTGCAGCCAGGACTACATAGCCATAATTTCTCTGCAATATAAGGTAAAGTAAAAAAAAAAGCTGGCTATAAGTAATTATGTCAAAATAATTCATTACACATACAAGAAAAATAATAGGAAAAACCACAAACTAGACGTGAAGCATTCTGGCATTAGTGGGTACATATTTATGTGTTTGTGTAAACACTCTTCAAGAGATTATGAACCATCTAATAAACTGGAGATGAATTGTGTTTCTAGGTCTCATTTTTTTTAAAAAAAATGGTATTAGCTTTGCCCGCTCATTAACGAGGAGATAAACAAAATGTTTTAAAGCATAATAAGCCAATGAGATGGCAACGTGGGAAACGAGAGCAAAGAAACCGAAAGTGAAAAGACACTCGGTGTTATATAGGACTACAGCAAAACCTACAAACCAGTTTTGACCATGGCGCGTGCAAATTACCACCAAGTGATCAAGCTACAGGAACAACGAGTGCACCCCTGCAAAATACCATCGGGGAGCCATTAGCCTAATCCCTCGGTTCCGCATCGAGCTTAGCGTCAGAACCTCACTTCGCCACACCGCGCGCGCGCCCCTCCACACGTTTGCTCTCCTTTCGATCCGTAGCAGCGCCCGCCGCCGACACAGCTCCTTCCCCATCCCCCCTTCTCTTTGTCCCCTCTCGCTCTCCACTCCAACCCTCCCCAATCCACGCCGCCTTGATCCTTATCCTACTCCTGGTGGCTGCTCTGTTCCCGCTCCGCTTAGGTGCGGCGGTTGCTTCTCGCGAGGTGCGTGCTCGTGATCGTTTGGGCGTTTGGGTGCGTGTGTGTGTTTGTGTGTGACCTGAGTGGTTGGTTGGTGCGTGCGTGCAGGGAGCGGCGATGGCGTCGGCTGCGGGACACGTGGTGGATGATCATGACGGCGGGGCGTCGGACGGCGAGATGGACGTGGAGGTGGGCAGCGAGTACCAAGCCCGCGGCGCCGACCGGAGGGACGGCGAGGGTGACGACGAGTACGCGCTGGTCGGTACGACGTTCCTCGGTGGTGGTTGCTTTGGTTGTTTTCGAGTTCGGAAATCTGAGCCGACGCGTGATGGATCCGTTTAGGCTCTCGACTGATTATCTAATATTTCGTTTTCTTTATTGTCCTGCGAAATCGAGCATGGGATTGTTTAGGGATTAGTGGGTAGCCTGTCGCGATGAGTGTCGGAGCGAGCTCTTTAAAATTGCTTTATGGAACCAGGCCGATCTTTCACTCCCAATTTCTGATCGCGAGCAAAAGTTGATAGTGTCGAGTTTCAGGCTTAGTTTTCCGGCGTGGTGGAAGTGCCACTGCTAGGGTGAGCCATGTGGTAAAACACATGTGGAAAAGTTGTTAAAAACAAGCAGTTGATTGTTTTGTTACGACAAAGTAGAAAAGTTTAACTTGCCATCTACAGACAATTATATTATGAAAAGCGGGCAAATCTACGTATTCAAAACGCATGTTGGTCGTAGGGGAGCTTTTGTCCAGTGATATAATCAAATAAGTGTATAAAGCTACTTTTAGTTCCTGGATAGATTACACGGCTGAATTTTCCACATTTAGTCATTGGCTGCTGAATTCTTTATGGTAAGAGGAGAATTGATGTCAACGGTGCTAGTGGAGCATATTAGTTTTGCCCAATCATGCAGCCCTAGATTGCTACTGCCTAGTTGTGCTTATCTTCAGCCAATAATGACTTGGCATACCGTTCTCTCTGTTAGGTCGTTTTCATACCAGGGATATAGTGCATAATTTTCTACGCCCACCTTGGCCCGGCATTGCAGATGCATTGTTTCAGTGATGTTTGAATTGGCTAAGACCATAGAACATAAAACATGGTTTTCTACTAGGAAATAGGACTGATGATGTCCTTGTTAATCAGAGTGGGGCCAATTTACTTGTTGAATTAATTGCACACTCTGCTGGAGCCATGTTTGACATAATGCATAAGAACTGTTTAGTGCTTATGCGGCTCTACATGAGCTTATCAATGAAAAATATTTTTTTTGGAATTATTTGTGTTGTTTCTCTGCTCTTTTCCATATTTTGAAACCTAAATAGAAGGCATGTTGAATTTGCTTCAAATCTTAAGATTGTTCGGATCTACTTGTTCATTAAGTGGTCTGTTTTATTAGTTAAAGTCTATTGATAATTGACTATTTTCTACAGCTCACTAGGATAACTGACACATCAGCAGCTGAAGCAAAGGCAGGAAAGGATATACAAGGTATACCATGGGAGAGTTTACAAATAACCAGGCAGGGTTACAGAAAAGCCAGGTTGGAACAGTACAATAACTATGAAAACTTCCCTCAATCCGGAGAGCTCATGGATAAGGTCTTAAGTGCCATGAAGTTGTATTTGTCAATGTTTGGTTTTTTTTGTTCTAGATGATCAAATTTCCTAAAAGATTTTTTTATAATTGTTTTAGTTGTGCAAGCCAGTGGAGAAGAGCAGCAAGTATTATGAATTTCAGTACAACACTAGATTAGTGAAACCATCAATTCTCCATTTTCAGGTGAGTTGCGTTCTGTCTTCCGTTTGATGCAGGATATGTGGTACTACGTATACATTTTTTCATGAGCGGAAGTTACCATGGATAAGCTATTTTCCTTCTTTCTTGTTAGCATTTATTGTGCTTTCTTTGCGAAGGTGTTACACTTCATTTAGGTAGTGCTCCAAAGGGCTTATAAGCCCAGGCTTCTGCCTTTTTTTTCGACACCGTAGCGGCTAAAAATGCACTGTAGATGTTGTTAGCTTTTTTTTGCGTAATTAAATTTAAAAAAATGAAAAAATATTATATCATCACGGACGATGCAAAGGAATAAGGAGAAAAAAGAAAAAAAAAACCCAAAAGGCCAAAAAAGACGAAATTAAGGAGTCAGAAACTGAAGCCGTTTGGAGCGGTGCCTAATTGTTTGAGTATCTTTTGTGTCTTATTTGTATCCATATTAGTAAGAAGCTTGAAAAGGAAAACAGTTCCATTTTTTAGTGGGGGCACTGTTTCAAGGATGTCAATAAAATGGTTTTTATTTTATAATGGTATCGAAATATTGCAAATGAAATGTTGTAGTGGTTATATAGAATTTTCACATGAAACTGTTAAAAGAATGCAATGATGTCAGGTATAATCCTGAAAATGAAAAATAAAGGTTACAGTGGTTTATATAAAATGCTGGTTTAACTATGGCTTGACATAAGTAATCAATGATGTAAACTTAATATATTTGCCTGCACTGCATTACTACCAGCTTCATTCTCTACTATAGAGGCCAGTTGAGTGTATCTTGTCATTTGATTCCCAAGGCTGCTCCATACTGATTACCTGTTTCTTTCTGTAGCTTAGGAATTTATTATGGGCAACTTCGAAGCATGATGTCTATTTCATGTCAAATTCCACAGTAGGCCACTGGTCGTCATTGTCTCACAGTTTGTCAGAGGTTCTCGATTTCTCGAGGCATGTTGCTCCAGCGCAGGTTTTCTTCTTATTAATTTTCTGCTTGCAACCTTCTGATCAGATATTCACATTTTCTCATTAATACTTTTACTCCCAAGTTTGATGTAAGACCAGCAATGCAAGTCATATGAGTTAATTTGTTGGTTACGCAGAAACATCCTGGCAGTTTACTAGAAGGGTTCACTGGGGTTCAAGTTAGCACACTTGCAGTGAATGAGGGTTTATTGGTTGCTGGCGGTTTTCAAGGAGAACTAGTTTGCAAGGTAAGGTGTCAGCCATTGTTAGTGTTACTGTAACTTTCACTCAAACTAGCTTTACCTGCTGCATTTTTTGGTTCAGTTTTCTCCTATTCATGCTCAGTATTTCATATAGTTGAAGTTATACAATGGTTGATGGAAGATAAAAGTGAAAACATCCTTAGTCTCCTTTTGTTCATCTGAGATGTAATTTATGAACAACAGGCTTTCTTTATTTTTCTTAATAAAATCCCTGATTTAAAATAAAGGGTAAATCATGAATAGTAGGCTTACATGCTCAGCATTTCTCTGTCTTGGTACAGGTTTTGGGAGACCATGATGTTAAGTTCTGTACACGGACTACTTTAAGTGACAATGCTATCACTAATGCCATAGACATACACAGATCCACAAGGTAAAAATCTAACCTGTAAACATCTGTCTGAAGATATACATTTTGTTATAGAAATCTAAAGGCCTACAAATACCCATGTAGTGGAAGCTTGCGCATTATGGTATCCAATAATGATTGTGGTATTCGTGAATTCGACATGGAAAGATTTCAGCTCTTGAATCACTTCCATTGTAACTGGCCAGTGAATGTAAGTTCTATCTCTTCAAGATCCACACAAAGATTTCTGGTTCTTTCACCCTTGTTGGAATGTTCCCCTTACTTTGCTCTCTCCCACAATGACAGCACACATCTGTGAGCCCAGATAGAAAACTTTTGGCAGTAGTTGGAGATGATCGGGACGCTCTTCTCATTGATTCACGAAATGGGAAGGTATTTGTCTAGTATAGTATATGTTTGTTCTCAGCTATTGTTTTTTAGGGATCTCTAATGGCCCCGTTCGAAACAGCTTTTGGCTTTAACGTGCCCCCCTCTACTTTGCATTGTTGTGGAGATATAACAGTGTTTTCATTTTCCCTCATTTTCCTTTAATTGAAATTCTTCAGAAAAAGCTTACAGCAGCTACGGTGTCATTTCAACCAAATATCATCAGAAAAGGCTGAATTGAACAGGGCCAATTATATTGATGCAATTCTATCATTGTATACTAATAAAGTGATATTTAACACCTTAATTATATTTATGACTATACTGAAAAAGGTATCTTGGTGCACTTTTCTCACCCCTCTTCTATTCCTGCTGTGGAGAAGGATCGGAAGGCATCGGACCTTATTGTCTCTCCATGCATAGGGCATTAAGTCCTTCATTTTACCTTTATAAGACTTTGCCGGCCGTTGGTTTTTGTCAAAACTATACATCGAGCATACTGTGCCACGGCAAGGCCTAGTTTGGACTTCGGAGACATTACAATCATGTTTGTTATCTGGACAGTAACATCAGCATTGAATCTTTGTTCTGTGCAGGTAGCCTCTACTCTGGTTGGCCATCTGGATTACTCATTCGCATCGGCATGGCACCCTGACGGGCGCACCTTTGCGACCGGGAACCAGGACAAGACCTGCCGCGTATGGGACATCCGAAACCTCTCAACTTCCCTCTCGGTCCTGAGGGGCAACATCGGGGCGATCCGGTGCATCCGCTACTCCTCCGACGGCCGGTTCATGCTCTGCTCGGAGCCCGCTGACTTCGTGCACGTCTACGACGCTGCCTCGGGCTACAGGAAGCGGCAGGAGATTGACTTATTCGGCGAGATCTCCGGGATCTCGCTCAGCCCGGACGACGAGTCATTGTTCGTGGGAGTGTGCGACCGCGTCTACGCCAGCTTGCTGCACTACAGAATGGTCCATGCGTTCGAATACCTGGACTCGTACATGTGAAGAAAGAAACTTGGTGTTCAGTTGGGTGTGTTGGCTTTTAGCCTGTGTAGGTCGCTGGCTTCTGTGTGAGACTGACGATTCTGGTGTGCGGTTCAGGGAATGTATCTGCCTGTTCAAGCGCACTAGTCCAATGTGAGTCTGCCTTGTGAATAGTTCAGTTAGCATGTCCGTTCATATTGACTTCTGTTTCTAAACGTCTCAGCTTTTATAAACCGCTATTTTTCGCTTTAACATATTATAACATATCTTGTAAATATATATTATAATTATTAGTTATATGCCGGGGCTCGAATGATATGATTGACTATTGGACTATAAAAATTATATTATATAATTTACTTAGGTTATAAGATATTTTTTCATAAGCCTACTGTCTCGATGTTATAATATCTTTTGTTCATCTTTTTATATAATCCATTATGAATGGCTGCTATTTATTACTATTTATGGTCATTACATCGGATCAAAAGCTATAAGCAAAAACTAATATAAACAGGCCCAAAGTGAGCTGATATGAACAGGATCGAAGTGGTATCAGGGACCAATAATGTCTGAACATATAGCCAGAGATTCGTGTTTTGAATGGTTAGTATGAAAATATATGTCGCAGCCAATTTTTTGGTTGGCAAATAAGCTTATCTCCGGTTCTCCACTGAATGGCGGTTATACGTAGTACATCGGATTAATCATTTTATGGTTACTTTGGAGACGTATCAAATGAGAGCTACCTTTGAAGCGAGAGAATGTGAACTTTGGTCAGAACTGTTCAATCCTGTGAGGAAAGATTTTGCCATATCATTCGTGGAAGCTAATGTCGCCATCGTCCTTAGAAAAGCAGCGACACTGTTCCGAGGTTCCTGCACCAATCGGACGGTCAGGATTATAGTTCGCATTTTTCATATTTTATTTCTACTTTCTACCTGAGAAGTGCCCATATGGCTATTTTACGATACGAGAGATCTCAAGCGTTGTTTTCTCATCCAACGGTCAATGGAGCCCCTGCTCGTTAGTAGTTACTCGCAGTCTCATCCAGTCCCTCTCCGCGCCGCGTCGGCCTCAGGGCGGACAAGAATCTCCATCACTGTCCACCGCAACTGCGGCCAGCTCCCTCCAATTCCGAGCCGCGCAATGGCGGCCGCGCCGGTGGCCTCCCCCTTCCCCGCGCTCCCCTCTTCCTCCATCACTACCACCGCGCGCCGTCGCCACGACCGCCCGCTCCCACCACCAGCCGCCGCGTCCCGCGAGCCGCGCACCAGGGGCGTTCCGGCCGCGGCCGGCGGGATGAGGATAAGGCGGAGGCTGACACGGAGGAGTCGGAGAGGCGGAAGAAGGAGGAGGTGAACCGCAAGATTGCCTCCCGGAGGGCGCTCTGCGTCATCCTCCGGCGCGAGGCTACCAAGGCTATCCTCGACAAGCGCAAGTCCGGCAGGGGCACCCGCCTCCTCCTCCCCCGCACCGTCCTCGAGGCCCTCCACGAGCGCATCGCGCCTCTCGCTGGGACTCCGCCCTCAAGGTCCTCCCCCCTCTCACTTCACCCTAACCACCGCCTCCATTGCAGTTGCAGCATAGGCGATGGGCCCTCCCTTGCTGTGTCCATTGCCGCCCAGGTGTTCGAGCTAATGCGGGACCAGGTGTGGTACAGGCCTCACGTGGGCATATACACCAAGCTCATCACCATGCTTGGCAAATGCAAGCAGCCGGAGAAGGCGCACAAGCTCTTCCAGGCCATGCTCGACGAAGGCTGCGCCCCCAACCTCGAGTCATGCGCGGCCCTTCTCTCTGCGTACAGCAGGAGTGTCCGCTTCGACAAGGCGCTCTCCTTGCTTGATCAGATGAAGGCCACCCCTGGTTGCCGGCCCGATGTCCAGACCTACTCCATTCTCATCAAGTCCTGCTTGCACGCCTATGATTTTGAGAAGGTGAAGCATTTGTTAGCGGATATGGTGCAAGGGCGTATCCACCCCAACACCGTGACTTATAATACGCTGATTGATGCTTATGGGAAGGCAGGAAGGTAATTGGCACTAAGAACCTATGCTTAGATAATCTAGACATGTAATATTCTATCTCCTTGTATTGGTTATTAAATGTGTCTTGAAAATGTTATGAGTTTTCAATTCACAATGGTGCACTAGATCATCCTGAAATTTCTAGTTTATGCTAAGAAGTTATTTCCATGGCAAAGTAATTATGCTAATGCTGTTTTATGTTTAAGGTTTGCTGAGATGGAATCAACTCTTCTGGAGATGTTGTCTGAAAATTGCAAGCCTGATGTATGGACAATGAATTCTACTCTGAGAGCTTTCGGTGGCAGTGGTCAGATTGAGACTACGGAAAACTGCTATGAGAAGTTCCAGGACTCTGGTATCTCCCCAAACATAAAGACCTACAATATTTTGCTTGATTCCTATGGTAAAGCTAAAATGTATGAGAAGATGGGCGCTGTGATGGAGTACATGTATAAGTATTACTATTCTTGGACAATAGTCACATACAATGTAGTAATTGATGCATTCGGAAGGGCTAGGGACCTTGAACAGATGGGATATATATTTAGATTGATGAAATATGAGCGTATAAATCCAAACTGTGCTACACTCTGTTCATTGATTAGAGCATATGGAAGGGGTGGGGAAGTTAAGAAAGTAAAGGGAATTGTTGAGAATTCAGACATAACATTGGATATTGTGTTCTTCAACTGTTTAGTGGATGCATACGGGAGGGTGGGGTGCTCTGCAGAGATGTGGGATTGTTCTTGATACGATGAAGTTACGACGATGCAAACCGGACAAGGTAACCTGCACTACGATGATTAAATGGTTTCTCATCAAGGGAATGGATGATCATCGTGTTCAGTACCTACGTGACCTAAAAGATGGGCGGTCTACAGATAATATGTAGGTGTGAACACTAAAGCAGCTAATGAACCGATGGCTCTTATTCTCTGCACGATTTTCCAAGGAGATGGAACAACTTGTGTCAGAGCCTTAGTTTTCAGAGATGCATCAATCACAACCTGCTCTTTAATGTCCTTAGTGAGTAACTTGAATGTTACTGAATCAAACGTTTTGAATATATGCAACAGCGATAGTTTTTGAGAGGCATTAACAAACTTTGCTTTACGAGTTCAACAGCAGAGCTACCAATAGCATCTGTTGTTTAACAAAGCTGCCTATGGTTACGGCATCCCAAGAATAAAGTAATTCTGCAAACGATCTGAGCAAGTTTTTGTGATTGAAGAAAACTGGACAAGAGAGAGGAATACAAAGAAGGCCTTGAGGAACAGTTACTTTTTAGTCAATCAAATGGAACAATAAATGCTTGTGGCATTAGTCAGATTTTGCCTTGGTGTTATGACCTGATGTATCGATTGTGCTGCTGTACATGACGTGTACTACTGACTTATGCAAAGATGGAGAGAAACTGAATCTGTTACCAAAACTACATGTTATAGTGTTGTACTTTTTTAATTCTGGGAAATGATTCTTAGGTGATTTCTAGTGATAACAGACACTAGAAATCTACAGTAGGAAGTTCAGAGCCTGTTACAAGAAAAAAAAGTATAGCATTGCAGTAACTCAGAATTGACTGCCGTGGTTCTTTGTTGTGAAGCATCAACTAACTACTTTCTTCACGAATTTTGTGTTGCTGTGGCTTAATGTCTATTCTTGATCTTGTGGTGGTGTATGAACATTCATTATTCAGTGCTGTTCTGATCTGGGATCTGTGCGTGTGAGCCATCCAAACCAAAGCCACTGATAGTGAACAACCTGATCAGGGTGTCTGTTTATGCTACTAGTTTTTGGTACTTATCTGATGGTATGTATAAATTTTGATCCAAGTTAGTAGTATCTGTAAGAAAGTACAAACCATGTAGCCTTTCTATTTTTCTGATTTTTCTAATGTAGTCTGAACTTTGAAAGTTTCAAGGAATTTCTTTGTTCCAAAACCAGTGTGATTTTGGCAGTTTGGCACTGAACTGGAGTAGCTTATTTTCAACGACATTTGTTGCTACTGCCGAGCCCTACTACTGTGTAAGACTGAGCACCAAAATCTTCCAGCTTTCACAAAGAATCAGTGCTACTATATACATGAACTGTATGGCAGTTATGACAATCTGGTTTGTCGGTGGCGATGCAGCCGGAGCAACTGCAACCGTGCCGGGCCAAACACAGCTAAGTGCTAGCTAAAATGCACAAGAACCGATCTAATCATCCACAGTATCGTGGTATTTGGTATAGTGGAGAAATATATAATGCCAGTTTGCCACCACACCACATGAATCAAAGAAAATCTCAAGAAATAGATGTAGAAGATACCATAACGATCTGTTGTTGAGGTTAATTAAACTACTGTCTCGATTCCTAACAAAAGGAATAAAGGAATCCACTTAGAAAGTCACTCGTATAAAAGGAGAAATTGCCGGATCTCGAATTTATAATGTAGAATTCTTTCGGTTGTCACCGTCGTATTTAGTAGATTACTAGATAGTAACATTGGATATTGTGTTTTTCAACTGTTTGGTGGATGCATATGGGAGGGTGGGGTGCTTGGCAGAGATGTGGGATGTTCTTGATATGATGAAGTTACGACGATGCCAACCAGACAAGGTAACCTGTACTACCATGATTAAATGGTTTCTCATCAAAGGGATTGATGATCATCGTGTTCAGTACCTACGTGACCTAAAAGATGGGCGATCTACAGATAATATGGTGTGAATGCTAAATCAGCTAATGAACTGATGGCTTTTGTTCTCTGCATGTTTTTCCAAGGAGATGGAACAACCTGTGTCAGAGTGTTAGTTTGCAGACATGCATTAATCACAGCCTGCTCTTTAATGTTCTTAATGGGTAACTTGAGTGTTACTGAATCAAACATTTTTAATATATCCGACAGTGATAGTTTGTGAGAGGCATTAACAAACTTTGTTTTACAAGTTCAACAGCAGTTACAGCAGAGCTATTGATAGCATCTGTTGTTTGACAAAGCTGCCTATGGTTACGGCATCCCAATAATAAATTAGTGTCTGTAAAGGATCCGAGCAAGTTTTCGCGATTGAAGAAAATTGGACAAGAGAGGAATACAAAGAAAGCCTTGAGGAACAGCTAATTTTTTTTGTCAATCAAATGGACCAATAAATGCCTGTGGCATTAGTCAGATCTTGCCATGCTGTTGTGACTTGATGTATCGATTGTGCAGCTGTACATGACTTGCACTATTGACTTATGCAAAGATGGAGAAACTGAATCTGTTACCAAAATTACGTGTACTGTTGTTACTTTTTTAATCCTAGGAACTGACTCTAGGTGATTATTTGGCATGTCACCTAACATTGTTGCTATCATTGTCATGCAAAAAGAAAAGAGAACAGGCACCTAACATATGGACCAAGGAGTTGTTCTGACAGGAGATTCTCCTTTTATTCTTTTCATACATATAACTAGGATAGTTTGTTCTGTTAACAAAGTTCTAAAATCTAAATCTAGTAATGAAAAACAAATCAATAGCGTTATGGAGTTCCTGTTAATGTACATGATTTAGCTTTAATTTTCAAGAAGTTTGGCTCGAGACATGTGGGCCAATCAACAGCTCCAGGAAGAGTTATTTGTAGCTTGTCAGATTTGGGAATTTCAAATTCATAGATGTGACAGTGGTACATGAATTTTGTGTAACAAGCTGTTTCTTATTTAACTACATTGCGTGCATTATCCTGTTGTTTTCAACTCTAGTGATAACAGACACTAGAAATCTACAGTAGGAAGTTCAGAGCCTGTTACAAGAAAAAAAAAGTATAGCATTGCAGTAACTCAGAATTGACTGCCGTGGTTCTTTGTTGTGAAGCATCAACTAACTACTTTCTTCACGAATTTTGTGTTGCTGTGGCTTAATGTCTATTCTTGATCTTGTGCTGGTGTATGAACATTCATTGTTCAGTGCTGTTCTGATCTGGGATCTGTGCATGTGAGCCATCCAAAGCAAAACCACTGACAGTGAACAAACTGATGAGGATGTCTGTTTATGCTACCATTTTATGGTACTTATCTGATGGTATGTCTAAATTTTCACCCAAGTTAGCAGTGTCTGTAAGAAAGTACAAACCATGAAGCCTTTCTATTTTTCTGATATTTCTAATGTAGTCTGAACTTTGCCAGTTTCAAGGAATTTCTTTGTTCCAAAACCAGTGTGAATTTGGCAGTTTGGCACTGAACTGGAGTAGCTCATTTTCAACGACCTTTGTTGCTACTGACTGGGCCCTACTGCTGTGCGAGCACCAAAATCTTCCAGCTTTCACAAAGAATCAATGCTACTATATATATAAACTGTACACCAGCTATATGCCAATCTCTGGGTCGTCGGTGGTGATGCAGCCGGAGCAACTGCAACCGTGCCGGTGCCGGGCCAAACACAGCTAAGTGCTAGCTAAAATGCACAAGAACCGATCTAATCATCCACAGTATCGTGGTATTTGGTATAGTGGAGAAATATATAATGCCAGTTTGCCACCACACCACATGAATCAAAGAAAATCTCAAGAAATAGATGTAGAAGATACCATAACGATCTGTTGTTGAGGTTAATTAAACTACTGTCTCGATTCCTAACAAAAGGAATAAAGGAATCCACTTAGAAAGTCACTCGTATAAAAGGAGAAATTGCCGGATCTCGAATTTATAATGTAGAATTCTTTCTGGTTGTCACCGTCGTATTTCGTAGATTACTAGATAGTGTTCAAAGATACATTATTGAATCAAACTCATACATCGTATGTACCAATATTAATATTACATAACTAAGTTTAAATAACCCTTAATGGATAGTTTACATAGGGGGCCCATCAAGCTAAACATTTACATTATAGAAGTGGAAGCGGAAACGAATAGTAAAATATGATATCACTTTGCCACAGACAAACGACTGGGGATAAATGATATCTTACTACTTTCTAAGAATTTAAATAATAGATATGTATATAATCACCATCAAAGTCTGTCTAACCGAGATAAGGACTATACTACTAGAGAACGTCATAATCTCTGCCATCTTCTTCTTCATCTGATCCTGGAGTGACATACTGACATAGTAGGCATAATGGACTTGGTCTATAGGTTCTAAGATATTTTAGTGAGTGAGGGTGAGCACAAATCACCGTGTTCCGTGAATCAACACACATAATGTAATAATATAGATGCATGGCTTAACAAAGGAAGGCTCAGATTCATTTATTTGTGAAATGCCATGATTGAATTATAGTTAGTAGAAATCCTAAGACTTAGTATTTTTAACCAAACCATGTTTCTAAAGTTTGTCAAAGTGTGCAATAATAATTGAGGTGCAGATTCCAGCCACCATATGCTAATTTGTTACTAGAGTTCTATCCACCTATTATAATCACCGGGTTCTATCTACCTAGGGGAAATCAACTCAGGGTTATGTCCACCCATCGTGTTTTTTATCCCACCCACAAAATTTGTTTTATAAATAGACACTAACTCAAGTAAGTTCTCATGCATGTCCATGACCGTAGTCATGGCTATTTAAATAGTTTTTATTCTACAGAGGTCGTACACTTTACCCACAAGAGATAACCAACTTGTTATATTTCGCATGTTTCCTTGGACATGCAGATAAAGAAGATCACCACAAATCTTTTATAATGCATTTCTCCAACGGGGCTATACCCGCTAAGGTTTCCACCTATTGTGAGGTTCTATCCACCCTCGCCAGAAGCCCCCTCTTGCACCGCACGGAGGCTTCTATCCAACAACTCGTCTCGTGTTCAACCGGATGACGCAACCTGCGTTAGGTTATGCAAATTAATTAACCAAGTCGTACTAATTATAGACTTATGGTTACATTATTTCACATTGAGAAGGGGTTACAAGATTAACTCCTTAGGGTTATCTGGGCAGTTCTTACCACAAGCCACACTCTCGTGGTCCATCCGCACTAGCCCCACTTACCATCCATCCAGATAGTTTAGCAAGTTTTAGAGTTTTGGAATCCAAAATATCCTTTCAATTCAAATACCAGCCATTTCTATCCAATGGCTGCCCAAATACAAACTTTCATATTTGAAATGATGTCAGGGCAATTTAATGCCATGGGTATCTAAACAAGACTAAGTATGGTGCTTAGATATGAACTTATCACTAGTATGTTTACCATTACTAGTAAGGTGTCCGTGTGTTGAAACGGAATTTTAAACCTTACATGAGCATGCATGAAGAACATAACCAGAATTTTTTAAATGCTAGATGAAACAAAGATAACATTTGTTGACACTTTTATGCATTCCAAACATTTTAAAAATCCAGTTAAGTATGAAAGCATAGCTTCCAAAGAACTAATCATTTTTGCCTTGGTTTATAAAGAAGTACAACGTTTACATATACAACTTAGCAGGTAGAGGTAGCCTTTTCCAGCGAGATAAACAACACACAACTAACATATCATCAAACGTGGTCCCAGGTAGGGATGGCAATTGTGCCCGTTTACCCGTGTACCCATGGGTAAATACCCTAATGGAGTCGGGTATGGGATGGATTTTTTACCCACGGGTAAGAAAATGGGGAAAAACTACGCCCATCGTAAACAGCACGGTATGGGTTAGCTCTACTGCGTGCCGTCTCGCCCATTTACCCGTGGAATGGACTGACAAGTGGGCCCTCCAAAAACCAGTAAACATCAACTGGTCCAGGACTCCAGGTCCACACTCCACGGCTCCACGCGCGGACGCGTCTCCCAATTCCAAATCTCGGCCTCCACCTCCACTCCACTCCACGGCTCCACGCGGACCACGCCCCTCCGAAACTTCCCATCCCACCAAAACCTCGCCTCCCGGTCCAGCCGCGCCTCCTCCTCGCCGAGACGCCGACACACCAAATCGCCGCCGCCACCGCTCGGATCGCGCTCCTCGCGCCCCTCGGCGCCCTCGTCCGCCGCTCCTCCATCGACCGGATCCGGTGGCTCCTCGCCACCTCGGCGCCCTCGCCGCCCTCGTTCGCCGCCTCCTCCGACCGGATCCGCCGCCCCGCCGCCCCTCGTTCGCCGCTCCTCCACCGGATCCGGCCGCCGCCGCCGCCGCCTCGTTCGCGCGCTCCTCCGACCGGATCCGCCGCCGCCGCCCTCGTTCGCCGCTCCTCACCGACCGGATCCGCCGCCCGCCTCGTTCGCCGCCTCCTCCGACCGGATCCGCCGCCGCCGCCCTTGTTCCGGCTCCTCCACCGACCGGATCCGCCGCTCTCGCCGCCTCTCGGCGCCTCGTTCGCCGCCTCCACCGACCGGATCCGCCGCCCTCGCGCCCTCCTCCACCGACCGGATCCGACCGCTCCTCGCCGCCTCTCGGTGCCCTCGTTCCGCCGCTCCTCCACCGACCGGATCCGTGGCTCCTCGCCGCCCGCCCCTCCTCCACCGACCGGATCCGTGGCTCCTCGCCGCCTCTCGGTGCCCCTCGTTCCGCCGCTCCTCCACCGACCAGATCCGGCCGCTCCTCGCCGCCCCTCGCCGCCCCTCGCCGCAGTTGTCCTGTGACTGTCGAAATTGAAATGAGAGTATTTCTTCTCTTTATGATTGGTCTTTTATTGTAGTATTTGATACATCAATTAGATTAGTTTGCGGCAGCATGTATCATCTAGTGAATGTATGTGTGTATGTTGTTGAATATGTGAATTTGCGATGTATTGGTGATGTTTGAATGTGAATATGTGATGTACTCAGTTCGCGGGTAGCGGGTATACCCATGGTGACGGTACCACCATGGCGACAGGTATGGGTGGGGTTTTTACCCGTGGGCGGATACGGGTATGCCGTGGGCGAAAATTGGGGTCATGGGTGCGGGTATGGGCGAGCACTACCGCACCACCTGGCCGATTGCCATCCCTAGTCCCAGGAGAGCAGCTTCCAGCTCCTTAAAGTCAATGCAATCCTCCTCCAAATACCCTATAAACCGGACCAGAGTTTATTTTGAAAACATATATTGTTTCTTTCTTTCCAAACACACCATCGCAGCAGTAGGGATCATATTCAACGTCCTTTGATTTTTGTAGTAGATCCACCATTTAGCAATAGTCTCAAAAGTTAAGCCCACATCCTTTCCAACAATCTCATAAATTTCCTCCCATACCTGCTTAGAGACAACATAACCAAAGAAAGGTGGTGCAGTGTTTCATTTTCGGCATAGAACATGCATGTTTTATCAGTAACATTTTGCCTTTTGCAAGATTAACTCCAGTCAATCTGTAATTCACATATCCAATAAGGCCCTAATAACATAAATGTGAATTTTTGCTCTAATTCAGATAGCCAACCAACAGAAAATCACCAGATGTTTCCTTTATGCGCAATATCTAGCTTCTTGTACCATTCCTAATATTCATAGTAAAATTATGTAGTATATATACTGAGGAACCTAGTGCTTACAAGCATAGTATCATATACACAAAGATGATTTTCCTAGTCTAATCAGTTGTAATTCTGGCACCATGCATAGTGCAAACCAGTAAAAACTTTTAAATCCCACTAACCATCCCATTATTTAAAGCAAGAAACCATTGGGTAAACGAATCATTTTGCCCTGACAAATTCAAAACCCTAATGTTTCATTGAATATTCGCCTAAAGTTGATGTGTCTTACCAGCCATCTTGGTGACTTTAGAATGAAGAGAAGCACGACTAATAGGAGAACACAAGGCACTACACCTGCACAAAAAATAAATGTACTTATTTTCATGCAACATGAATGTGAAGCATAGCCATGTTAATTATATGCATGTGAAGACAAATTATCAACAAATACTAAATTGCGCCATGCTACCAGCGCCCCTATTATGTAAGTAGCTGTAGCTGAACTCCCTGAACGGATCAACAACTGCACATGCAGCACACAACTGGTTAAAACTATTAAAACTTACTAAACTATATGTGCATTGGGCTTTCTTCCTCTAGTTTACAAACCTAGTTTGAAGTTGCAAGGCCCCCTCTAAGATTCTTTGGTGCTATTTCAACTATGAACACTTGCACCTGCCACATCCAGTGCAACATCAGTACATTAAAACATGAAGGTGATCAAGGGTAAAACGTGAAATTTACAACTGATACAAGATGGGAAGACAGAAGAGAATCAGCAGTGAATAAGAGTTACATACCACATATGAAAGAAGTCAAGTACTAAAGCCAAATCAGGTTCTTCCAAAGTAGAGCATAATAGCACCCTTTACATTAGAATTCCAAGGTAAGATATCGATAGGAAATGCATAAGAACTCAGGTCAGATCACTATACCAAATAACGAACCTTAGCAAAATGTATAGAAAACCAACCTAAAATGCAAATAGTAGCTGATATCTGCATAGTCTGTGACAAATGAAAAACGAAGACACAATAGCACCTAGAATTTGTTCTAGGCGCTATTTGAGCTAAACCAACTTGAATTTAGCTTCCGTATTACTTACTTGGTTTAGGCAAATAGAAAATGTCTTGAATTGATATTAATAATTTGTAGAGAATTTTTAGACCGCCTATTCACCCTCCTCTAGTCGGCCTCCTCGATCTTATAGAGGGGCGGGGAGAGAGCTAGATGGAGAGGTCAGGGGACGGGGGAGCGACGGTGGAGGAGCCGCGGAGTTGGAAGGGGCAGCAGCTGCGATGAGGCGCG
The DNA here is from genome assembly GCA_036346245.1 of Bonia amplexicaulis. Lineage (NCBI taxonomy): Eukaryota > Viridiplantae > Streptophyta > Magnoliopsida > Poales > Poaceae > Bonia > Bonia amplexicaulis. Next base: position 21,247,286 of record CM070751.1, on the reverse strand, counting down.
TATCACGGAGGGGAGGAGAGGGAGAAGGATATGGCGAAGGGGAGGGAGCGAGAGGAGATTTGGCGAGCACTTGGATGCGGTGCGGTAGTTTGTGCGAGGGGAGCGATGGTTGCACGAGGAGGGAGGATGCCTGTGGGTGCGCTGCGTGTACAGAGAGAAATGTGAACAAATAAACTCACATGTTATATTACTAGAGATTTCTACAGTGATAAGGTTTTATGTCCAAACTCGAGGAGTGTGGTGTAATAGCACAATTATTAACTCTAACTTACCTATGAACTTAACATGGATATAATTTGCGTAATAAATTAAAGTATACAAATTTAATAATTTAAATCAACATAATTTGCATTCAAAATATAGGTGCAAAATGATCAAAGTATTGCCTTGCCTTACTCACAAGTTTATTGGTCTTGAGGGTCCTGGTTAAGCTCGAACTATTGCTCCTCCTAAATTTCGTAGTTTAAACGAGCGATTACGATGAGAATCGAATAAGCACTAGATAAGGCAAATAAATCCAAAATAAAAATAAAAATAAAGCCCAAAATTCATGATTTTATGTCCAATAGCAAGATATTGGTTTTAGATAAATTTAGAAACAAGTTTAATTGGATTTGGATTTAAAATGAGTGAGAACGAATCTTTCAAAGTTTAGATTAAGGAAAAATCTAAAAAATAAATAGAGGAGTGAGAGATTGTCTCACTAACAGCTGGGCTCATGGGTTTTGAATTTATTTTATTATTTGAAAAGGCATCAGGGATGGGCAGGTGGTGACAGTCCGTTTTTAATTTATTTGTTATTTATTTTTCTAAAGAAAATCATATAGTGATTGATAGGTGGGGCCCTTAGAATTTTAATTTTATTTTGAATCTTTTTTTTAAGGAAAAGGAGCAAGCAACTGACAGGTGGACCCAGGCGAAGTGGAGGGTCCGCTTGTCAGTGACTCAGTTTTAAAACGGACGCAATTAGATTTCTACTTATCAGGGCCCACATGTTAGAGACTAATTAGTTTGAACTAATGACATTGTTAACTTAATTTAATTAACCTAGTTAACTTAATTATGCTAAAGCGACATCTCTTGGTCACCCGAACGAAGCGCAGCTTGTCGTCGGTGAGGGATGCTGCGATGGTCACTGCAAGGCCCAAAATGGGTTGCCAGGATCGCACCGCACCCGAAGCGGTAGAAGCGTCGTCGGTGGTGAGTTGTACTGGTGGCGTGCAGCGGTGGCCATGGTGCTGGCGATGATGAGATCAATTGAATGGTACGGTGAGCATCTAGGGGGCGCAGGGGATTCACTGGAGTGAATGGCAAGGGTGGAGAGGCAGCATGGAGGTCTGGCGATGGTGGCCTAAGATGGAGCAGTAGGGGACCACGACACCGGCGAGCTAGAGGCGTTGCCTACTAAAATTGGGTGATGGCAATGTGAGAGGGAGGTAAGAGGATGCTCCATGCGCAAGGAATTGACCAGAGGTTCATTGGAACAACGGGGGTGATGGGCGGCCGGAATTGGAGACAATGGCGACGCCAGTGAGCTACGAGGAGAGAAAATGTGATTGCTTGAGGGAGCATGAAGAGGAGAGTACGGGGAGGTGATGTGAGGCTTAGGGCGGCTTTTATAGCCAAGCAACAAGCTTGGGCACAGGCATGGTGCAACGGTCAGTAGGGGAGTTTGGGCACTTGCGGGAGCGTGATGCGAGGCAGTTAGGGCACGATCGACGAGGCACCTGCGTGACGCGATGGGCGCAAGTGCGCGTGACGAGGCGACGTGATAAGGTAGAGCGGGTGTGGCAAGGCGGACGTTGAGCTTGGCTGGCATAGCGAGCTCGTGCGGCGTTGAGCTGACGCCTTGCTTGGTGATGGGACGGGTGCGCATGGGCGTGTCGGACACATGTGGTGACGGCAACGCAGGCGTGACGCTGGCTACAGCGTGGGCGACGCGACGGGCGGCAATTGCGGGCGCACGCATAGGGGCGGTTAGGACGACGTGACGTGGATTAGGGCACATGCGCGACTGTGCTTAGCGTGCGTAGCATGGCGCGATCGGGCCGGAGGGAGCAAGCGTGTGCGTGAAACGCTAGCACGCGAGCCTGGCGTGGCTGCCATGGCGAGGTAGCGCACGGTGTGGCTTGGTCAGGTGTGGCCAGAGCGCGGCAAGCAAGAGAGAGGGTCAGGGGGCGGTTAGGCCGGTTTGGCGCTGGGCCTGGAGGGAAAAGGAGAAGGCCGGGTGGGCCAAAAGGATATGCGTCGGGAAAGAGGAAGAGAAGGAGAAAAGAATTTGGCGTGCCCAACACTGTTTTTGAAAAAAAAACTTTTTGCGTTGTTTTTAATTTAATTTTGGGTTTAAGTTTGGATTTCAATTTCTGCTTCACAAATGAATTTGGATTCTAAATTTTGAATGGAACTCATATTTGACTTTAAGTTTCGACTTGCTTTGTATTTGGTTTACAATTTGAATTTGATTTTCAATTCAATTCCCAAAGCCAAAAAAATATGAAAAAGAGCCAAAAACCAAATTTATTCACAAGTTTTAATTTGTCCTAAATTTGGGCTATCATAGAAATGACTTTATTTACTACAATGTGATTCCTGTTATTCGCTTGGGTTGGATCGAAAGAGTAAAACATGTTATACCTACAATTCTTTAGAGAATTCATTACAATTGGGCAATATTTGTTATGTTGGCTACATACATTCGTACTTGCCCATTTTCTGACACAAGACCAGTCAGTAAGCACACACAGGGGAGGGGGGGAGGAGCTAAGGCTATCACAGCGTTGCAAAATATTGTGTTCAATATGGCTTAAGCTTATGGCTTAAGCTTATTTTTGCATTATTCATAATTTCGTTTTTTTTTTAATTTTTGATTTTTTGAGCTTTTTTGTCGGTTCTTTTTTCTCGTATTCGTTTGCGTTGTCTGTGATGGGCTAACATATTTTTTATATTTCTCAATTTTTTTAAATTTAATTATGTTAAATAAGCATCCGTCATTCTGATGTTTTTCGATCATTCACAGTGTTTTCAGCCATAAGCTTTCAGCTTTCAGCCGAACCGATCACCGCCATAAAATAGCGGCGCTAGCTTCTACTTTTTGACTTTGCCTTCGGTGCTAGCTTCTATTTTCCTTGCACCCGGTGCATCTACTTGTGTGAACCCACTAGTAAGAGAAATGATGTGGGAGGAAAGAGAGTATGGTATGCCAAAAAAATGTAATATTTTTTTGGTTTATGGTCCATCTAGAGCGAAAAATCAAATCTAGCATCTGTATGACATGAATATGAGGTGGAAAAATCAGGCTAACAATAAACTGTAGATGGCCTAAGAATCAAACTCGTCACCTTCACAGTTAGTGGACAGTACGTCATCTAGTGGCCGTTAGAGTGATGCTTTAAATAAATGGCTGGCCTAATATTCTGTTAGGAATTCGTAGTTTGGACTTGGACTATGCTTCTTTTGGTTTCTAGCTGCTAGCTTTTACATTATTTATAGTAACTGTTTTTTAAATAAAGTGTTTTATAAGATTGGATTTATAAGTTAATTGTAGTAGGTACTATAACGACTTTATATAAATCGGTTAAAACCACACATGATTCTTTTACTTCGTATTATCTCACACGAATAATTAAAGATATCAATCATAAATTATAGTATAAAAAATAGTTCAACAACTATAGTGACTTTATCTAAATAGCGTGAGGGCAATGGCCCAGAGGAGAACACAACCTGGGTGCACGTGAACGCAAAGGCAAAGCCCAGTGTTTACCAGTCAGTCAGTCCAGTGCGTTCGTCGCTTTCTTTCTGCAACTTCACGGAGAAGATGGAGTTGGAGACTGGCCCCGTTCAATTCGATTTAAGTTTTCGGTTTATTTTTTATTATTTTTAAATTTTGTATTTTTCTGACTTTTCGTTTTTGTTAAACTCTTTTGCTGGTTTTTTTCTGTATTCGTTTACGTTGTTTGTGATTGGCTAATATATTTTTTAAATTTAAATTTTTAAATTTAGTTACACCAAATAAATCAATATCAACTACAACGTAATTTTAACTAACTACAATACAATTGTGGAGGGAGTATATGTATTCCTCAACACAAGCATCTAATCGTCGCTGTTCCCTCTCTAGATTGCGATGAAAAAACACCTGGACTTGTATTGCATTGAGTTCGAGGCCGAGATTTTTCTTCTGTTTTCCTTCATTTTCATGTGATTCTTGGTTGGGAATCGATGGAATAAAAAATTGTAGTGGTTCCTGTTTTGTGGAGGGAGCACTAACCTGGGAAGAATAACTCGTGCAATGCGTGTAGATGACTAATTAAGGGCTCATTTGACCTTGCTGAAACTTCTCCGGAAAGCCAGCTTATTTTGGGTTCCAAAATATATAAGCAAATAAGCAGGTTTCACTGGCTTTTAGGGAGGGAAGGTGCTTAGCTTACAAGCCTATGGGTCTCTTTGATATGGCTGCGGTTTATAATTTTTGGTTGAAATTTTTTAATTTTAGCTGTTTACGACAGAGATTACAGAGAGAGACACTCGCTTGCGATTTTGGTTGATATAGATATTGGGTTTTTAACGTGTACTATAATTAACTTGTAGATTCCGTCTTAAGAAAATACTCTGTTTCAGAATTAGGTACTGTAGCAAAAACCAAAAACTGCTTTTAGAAGCCGCTAAAGAACAGGCCCATGTACAAGTAAGGATCTGTTCTAAACAGCTTCTGATTTTATAAACCAGAAGCCATTTAAAACATGTTGCTTCTTAACGTGCCTTTTTTTTTCTTTTTTTCCCTTTACATTATTCATGGAGATATAATGGTATTTTTTATTTTATTTTTTTTCTTTAATTGAATATCTTTAAAAAAACTAACAGACGTTATAGTGTCATTTCAGCCAAAAACTATATCACTTTTAAACGAGGTTCTAAGTTAGGCAAACAAGCCCTAAACAAGCCAAGTGTAATAGTATGTTGAGATTCTTGTAACCATTTTGAAGGACAAGTGATTCAACTATTGCTTCCTATGGGCATTCCCAACAGAAGACATAGCACAACAATGTCTATTCCATCTACGTCATATAGACACAAGACATTGTAACAATGTATATTCCATCTACATCATATAGACACAAGACATTGTATCTATTACTGGCCCACCTAATCAATAATATTATTATTATATATTATTTCTTCCTCACATCTCTCCCCACTTTCTTTCTCTCCTCCCTCTCCCCCGACGCTCCCCATCCTCTGCCCAAGTCGGCCTACGGTGATAGCTTGCTGCCGCCCCCTTCCTCCGTCATTCCCCCTCCTCCGCCCAAGCTGGCCAGTCGTTCTCCCCTTCCTCCTCCTCCACCCCGTCGCCCACCTCCTCTCATATCTCGTTCGATCTGCGTTTGGAGCACCCAGATCCAGCCGGATCTGAGACAAAGCAGAGCGGGGTGACCATCACGATGGCGGGCGATGTGTAGAGGCACGACGGCGACGACGAGCCACATGAAGGCTTGCAGTGGCCACTATAGGTGGCAAAGGCGACGATCGGTAGACGATGACGGGCCAATGTGACCACGACTCAATCAACATGGTGGCGGTAATGGACATCGACAAGTCGACGTGACCCCGACTCGATCGACACAGTTGCTGCCGGTGGATGGCGGTAGACCGATGCAGCAACCGTGGTCATGGTGGCCGCCGGTGGATGGTGGGCACGGCGTTGGGCGAGGAGGTCGAGCACGGTGGTGGTGGCCTACACGACAGGTTGCGATGGCGACACGGGGTGATGGGGTGGCGTGGGCGGTGGTGGCCAAGGTGTGGAAGCCAAGGCGGGCAACATAGAGGCGGGCGACGATGACAATGGGCAACGTGGAGGTGGGCCACGGTGAGCATTTGGAGGTGGGCAACAGCGTGGAAGCCACGGCGATGAAGATGATGAACAGGCATGCGGCCGTAGCAGCCGGGCTGGCACTGGTCCCATGAACAATGTATTTTTGCTTGTTTTTGTGTGTTTGACTGTGTGCCCAAGCAATGCCTTGTATGAGACATAGCTTTTCGCTCTTCTTTAATTCTCTCCCTATCTTAGCATAAATCCTAGCCAGCATGCTAACTAATGCTATAGACATTGCTGACTAGGATCCATTATGAGTGCCCTAATAAGGCTAAACCCTAATCGTTATACAAATTGTACTATGGCATCTCCAGATCTTGCTTGTTACGAACAAGAAAAGTAGTAGTATGCAAAGGAGCACTCCATGTTTTTAAGATCTAGAATCCTAGAAAAGTATAGGAAATATTTTTAAATGAAATGGAAAAGGAAAAAAGGTAGTACTAGTCACTATTTAATCATCTGCCCTGATACACAGGCAACTACGGTTATCAGAAAATTGGAACAAGAATGTTTCAAAGACTATAACACGCCTACTAATCAGCCATCTGTCTACGTCTGAATTATGTGTTATTTATTTCAGGAAGAAGACGAACAAGTCACTAGATTTAACTCTCAGAACGACTTGCTCTTGCGGGCAGAGATTTGTCAAATCCTCTCAGTAAGGACCGGATACTGCATCGCATAAAGCTCCAAGTCCGAGCAATTCGTGGTCGCTGGGACATCTCTGAATACGGGTCACTGCAATACTGTAGCGTTGTTTTCCGGCGTTTATTTCAGTCCCAAACTTGCACCGCTCGTTAGAGTTTCAGCTTCTGACTTCTGACTTCTAGCTTTGTGATTTTATTTTTTTATAGTTTTTTGGCTTGTTTGAGGTTTTTTATTTTTCTTTTTTCTCTTTATTCCTTTGTATTGTTCGTGATGATATAATTTTTTCTTTTAAAATTTAATTACACTAAAAAACTAACAACAGATACAGTGCAAAAATAAACTGGAAGTTCATATTTAAAAAGTCCAAATGAGTACTATGTTGAAGTGTTGTTTGTTCAAACAAGCCACCAGTCTATTCTGGTCGGAATACTTTAAATTGCTGTGTCTTTTTTGTGCTTCTGATTCTACCTGCTATGCAACGACAAGGGAGCATATAGATGTGGTGTTGTTGTCAAACTGTTTTCTTTGAGCAGAAGATGCCCAGATTTTGATTTTTTTTCATTGGAAATGATGTGGACTTGTGGTGATGTGTTTGACTATCTAATTGCATTTTTTTTTACGAAATCGTTCGGAAATTCTTACAAGCAATTCTAGGATACACACTCCATCCCATGGTCAAAAGAAAATGCAAAATTTTATAACGCATGGAGCTCTAACTAGTCTGATATCGAATAGACAAGGTCCATACCAAGGGACCCCTCTTGGACGCAAAAATGCAACAATAAATATAAACCGTCCTTTTTCCATTGAAGAATAACATGCATGCGCCTTATTTATGGACTTTACCCTGGTAGGCTAGGAGCACACAGCGAAGTATTAGGTGAAAATGTGAATACGGTGCAAGTTCCATTTTCATATAATGTAGAAATTTCAAGAAAATTCCAAGAAATTACCAGACGTAGATATATGAAAAAATCATGGAAATATTAGGTGAAAATGTGAATACGATGCAAATTCCATTTTCATATAATGTAGAAATTTCAAGAAAAATTCCAAGAAATTACCAGATGTAGAGATATGAAAAAATCAAGATCAAACTCAATCACGATCAAGAGATATGAAAACTTGCTGAAATATTGTATTTACATCTTGGGCACTATTCCAGGTAGTGTTTGTCCTTTTTATTTTTTTAGAATTTATTGTAACTTCTAATTTAAATAAAAATAGAATCTGCACTATAATCATATTTTTTTCACTTAACATGCCGCCGGTAGCCTACTACTAGCCTAGGTTAAGGCCAAGCATACCAGGAAGTGTTTGCCCTTTTTGAATTTTTTAGGATTTATTATAACTTCTAATTTAAATAAAAATAGAATTTGCACTATATTCACATTTTTTTCACTTAACATGCCGCCGCCAGCTCACTACTAGCCTAGGTTAAGGCCAAGCACGCCAGGAAGTGTTTGCCCTTTTTGAATTTTTTTAGGATTTATTATAACTTCTAATTTAAATGAAAATAGAATTTGCACTATATTCACATTTTTTCACTTAACATGCCGCCGGCAGCTCACTGCTAGCCTAGGTTAAGGCTTTGTTCTAAATAGTATCTTGTTTTTAACTTTTAGAAGTCGATTTTTGAATAGAACAGCTTCTAAAGAAGGTTTCTATAAGTCGTTTGTATGAGTTATTGCAGGAGCCGCTTTGAACGGTTTGTTTATATGAGTCACTGCAGAAGCCACTTTGAACATGAATGGCTTCTCAACATGAGTCTCTTACTCTCTCAATCTCTTTCATAATCAGTTAAAAGACAGCCAAAAACCGAAAGACACAACATTTTTGAACAAGAAAAGGCCAAGCACGCCGAACTAAACCGTCCAAAGCTGAAAACTGTAGGTACACATGCTCCAAGTGGCTAATAAGTTGGAGCTTATGAATTATTTTGTATTATGGGTCAGTTTGATATGTCTGTGACTTATAACTTTTGGCTAAAATTTTTGAATTCTAGCTGTTTCCGACAGAGCTTTCGGAGAGAGATACTCGCTTGTGATTTTGGTTGACATAGATGCTAGGCTTTTAACGTGTACTACAATTAACTTGTAGACCTTGTCTCGAGAAAATACTCCATTTGAAAGTTACGTACTATAGTAAAAGTCAAAAGCCGCTTTTAGAAACCGTTAAAGAACAGCTCCAAGTTGCTTATATGTCAAAACTTATAAATTATTTTATACTATAGCTGAATTAAATATAAAAAATAAAAAATATTATATCAGTACGGACAATACAATAAAAGAAAAAAATCAGAAAACATAAAAAGAAAAAGACGAAAGTCCGGAACCGTCTGGAGCGGTGCCAGGCCGTTGGCGCAATGGCGCAATCAGAAAAAATCGCCCGTTCCCGGTTTGGCAGGCAGGCATGGTCCGCAGAGACAGGTGGTTGGTACATGGCCGTGGCCCGTGGTACGACGAGCAGACGGACAATGCCGTTGGTGCCACTGGCCGCTCGCTTGCCATAAAAAACGGCTGGCTCGTGGGTGCGATCGTCCGGTTTATTTATGGCCGTCTTCACGCGTCATTCGGTGGCACCAACGCGTCTCCACCGCATCACGATCGCGACCCCTTTTAAAAATATATATGTCCTGCTGCTTCGCGACCACGCGAATTACAGGTTGGCGCGCGGAGCTACCTAAAGTTCTGCACAGGCCCTTCGTGTCAAGGGGGTATATGGAAATATCAGAGACAGACACGGGCTAACATATATGATCTTTTTTTGGCTTTGAAAGCCGTTTTAAAAAGCGCTTTGAAAAGATACTCTATTTAAAAAGTCAATATATATTAGCTAGAGATCTGTACGTTGCAACGGAGTGAGACGGAATTTACTGCCTGATCAACTTCATATATCAAATATTAGAGAGCAAGTGACAAAAAGAGAAGGGTGGTCATAATGCGCGAGAAGATAAGGAAAGTAGAAGAGGTGGACGGTTGTATCCTGAGATAGAAAAGAAGAGAGACGAATGATCCAGATCAAATCGGATGGCTGTAGAGAGGAGAACGCACCAACGATCACCAACTCTTCTTTATATAATAGTAGAGATAAAGTCAGGACAGTATCTCCTACAATTAACTTGTAGACCTTGTCTTAAAAAGATACTCTATTTAAAAAATACCTACTACGATATAAATTAAAAATCATAAGACTAAAGCCCAAAAAATATCTAGCCGATATCATTTCACCGCGACAGACCTAAACTTGTAAAGTAGCAACCAGGGTTCTTCAAAATTTTCAGGGTGAGAAATGATGGTCCTGTTCTTTTCAGCTTTTAAAAGCGTTTTTCAGCTTTTTTACAATAACTAACTCTTTAAACGAAATATCTTTTCAAGATAGAGTCTACTAGTTAATTGTAGTACATACTTTGCTGACTTTATTTATATTACCAAAAACCGTACGCGAGTTTCTGTTACTCTGTAATATCTCACACAAACAGTCTAAAAGTCATAAGCTGTAGCAAAAAAACAGACCCGATGTGTAATACCGGCTTTCTGTACGGACTCCGGTGTAACTTGGCATGCATCTAAACCACGCACGATCAGCCAGGTCGCACGATCGGCAACTGACCAACTGGCAAGTGCCTCTCCACAACTCTTCTTCTTCCTCAGCCGTCGTCTCCTCATAAATTAACTGCTCCGTCTCCTCCAGATCTCCCATTCACACACACTCGCACACACGTTCACGCGCACGCGAGCCAGCCAGCCTCTGTCCATGGCGCCTCTCCTCCTGCTCTTCCTCATCGGCGGCCTCTGCGCCCTCTTCTCCCTCGCCTCCTCACGGACCAGCAAGAAGTGCGACGACAGCGGCCACGGTGCCGGGGAAGCCAAGAACCATGGGAAGCAAGAAGAGCAGGCCAAGATGAAGCGGGAGAGGAAGGGCGGCCCGACCCGGAGGCGGACCTGGGGATCGTGTTCTCGACGTTCGACCACGACGGCGACGGGTTCATCACGGCGGGGGAGCTGGAGGAGTCGCTGAAGCGGCTCGGCATCGCCGTGTCCGCCGCCGAGGCCGAGGCCATGGTGGCGCGCGTCGACGCCAACAGCGATGGGCTCATCGACATCCACGAGTTCCGCGAGCTCTACGACTCCATCCCCAAGAAGGAAGCGGCAGCTTCCTCCCGCCGACGATGGCCGCGGCGCGGAGGACGCGGGGGCGGAAGAAGCGGAGGAGGAGGAGGAGGAGAGGGACCTGAGAGAGGCGTTCGACGTGTTCGACGGCAACAAGGACGGGCTCATCTCCGCCGAGGAGCTCGGCACCGTCCTGGGCTCGCTCGGCCTGCGGCAGCCCGGCGGCCGGCCGGCCGTGGCCGAGTGCCGCGACATGATACGGCTCGTCGACAGCGACGGCGACGGCATGGTCAGCTTCGAGGAGTTCAAGCGAATGATGACCGTCGTCAAGGCATAGCTCCTCCTCAGATCACACCCGAACACAACACCGATCAAAAAACAAAACTTGGAGCAGATTCGCGAAGGCAAGTACCGTTAATTTGTTCTTGGATTGGAAGAGACGACGGAGAGGTAGAAGAAAGGCGTGCTTGTTTATCAGGAGGTTGAAAGCTAAATCAGCTTGCTTCTTGCTCTGTGTTTATCCCGTCTTCTTCTCGATTACTATAGTTTCTTGTGTTTCTTTCTTCTCTTCCTTCTTCCTTTTGCATTCTAATTAATTCCGTACTTTTGACCACTGACAAGTACTCTCCATCAAAGTATGCATGTAAATATTAGTTCTTGCTCGCCGTCTGATTAATTCTTGGATGAATGGAAATCTCAATGTATATGACTTGTCAATTTGGTGTTAAGAGTTTGAGAGTTGCTTACTAATTTGCAATTCTGTGTGCATTTTTCTGGGATCAAAATTTTGGACTTTTTAACCGTGGACAGTTGAAAGTTTGAAATTAGTGTTGTAAAGTTCGCTTCTTCGTGAAGAAAGAAAGAAAGTTCTTGTCTTTGTGTACAAGTCTTTGTGTACAAGGAAAGGTTTTTTTACTCTCTTGTTTTAAGATCATAAGACTGAATTCTATGGACTTCCTGTGACAAATAGGCTCATAGATGTGTTCTTGTTCTTGTTTGGATGTGTTTTCCTTGAAAAATCCAATGGGCAGAGATTAATTTGAGGCGGTCATTGGCATGCTATTTTTACCCGGTCAGAGTCTCGGGGAAGAAATAGTGTCGCTCGGTTGGGCTGAAATAAGATGATTTATGATTAAAATTATATTGTAACTAACTGAAATTGTACTATACCTAATGGTAACTTATTTGACGTAAATAAAATTTAAAAAAATTAAAAATAGAAAAAACAAATTACCCCATCATAGACAATACAAACGAATACGAAAAAAGAACCGACAAAAAAGATAAAAAAATACTAAAAAGTCAGAAAAAAAAACGAAATTTAGGAATAGTAAAAAATAATCCAGAAGCCCAAGCTGAAATGACCGGGACCTTAATTTATAAGGGCTAGCTTTCAAAAAATAAAAATGGTAAAAGAATCCAGAGTAGACTTCTCCGTACACCCCCAACAAAATGCCAGTTTCTTTTGTGTGAAAGCATTTGCGATGATTTTTCTTCTTCTTCTCACCTTGTGATAACAACCCACTAGTAGTATTGTGGAGGGTGGTTGGATATGGGTACAAGGACCAATGGTAGAGAGGCTCTTCACTAATGTGGTAGATGCTCTAAGACTTAATTTTAGAAAAAGAGGAGACTAAAAACTTTGTTTATTCGTTGCTTATAAATTTGCTTATGAATAGTATAGCTCTTTTCTTTATATAGATAAGGTTAGTCCCTAATAATATAGATAATATAATACAACCAACCAACTAAAGATAATATCATATTTATACTATCTAAATATTAAAATATATATGACTAATATAAAGATGGGGTATCTATCTATTTCTAAGATAAAGATGTACATCGAATCCTTTCTAATACAAGTTATAGTGATCGGTTAATTTGAAGATGTGCATGAAAACGAATCATCAGAGTGAGAGAGCTTATTTGACATAATTAAATTTAAAAATTAAAAATATAAAAATATGCTCCATCACAGACAACGCATAAATACAAAAAGCTCAAAAAAGTCAAAATTCAGAAAAACGAAATTATGTGCAAAAATAACACATGCTATATTTATTCACATACTACAGTACCCATGATACTGTTTATATGTCTGCTAGGCCATAACAAATAGTATACTAGTATCGAATGACCGATGCACACCGCATGATGTCTTGCAACTCCAAAATATGCTAAGCAACTGTCTTCAGTCTGAAACCTGTAAGCTGGTTACGCTACCCTTCCAATTTGAGAGAGTAATCCTAAAAAATTATGCGCGAGAAACTGATCGAACCTTGGTGCCGCTCGGTTGAGCTAAAATAAGCTGACTTATGGTGAAATTATACTGTAGTTGGCTAAAATTACATTGTAACTGATGATGGCTTATTTAGCGTAACTAAATTTTAAAAAATTTAAAAATAGAGAAAACATGTTAGTCCATCACAAGCAATGCAAATAAATACGGGAAAAAGAATCAGTAAAAAAGCTCAAAAAAGCCAACAAGTCAAAAAAGATAAAAATTAAGAATAATAAAAAATAAGCTAGAAACCAGAAACTCAAACCGAAATAAACGGGACCAAGTCTTCTTTTCTTAGACCCGTTAAAACTGCCCCCACCCTAGTCAAAAAATGACATCTTGGGCATTATATTTATTTATACAGAAAAAACTATAAACTAAAAAGAATAGGGACTTTGAAGTAAACACTAAAGATGTCTTACTTTTCAGTATCTTTCTCTCTCTGTTTTTTTTAAACAAGGTTTTACTTTTCAGATCTCTATCACGGTTAAAGAATTACATGCTTGGATCTAGGGCCTGCAATGTTTATACATTCCATGAACGCATCCAAGCAAGAAAATGTCAGACATGAGCAAGGGTTCAGGTCTTTTCTTTGCTTTGTTGTCCATGTGGGGTTAAAACGAATTAGAAAAATATGGGTCCTCACAATGTGTCGGCGAGCGACACCGGGGATGGCAGATCATCGGCGGGCAGCGGTGGCGGAGAGGAGGTAGCGAAGCTCGTTCGCTCAATTTAGGGGAGGAGACAGGGGATGTTATTGCCTTCTGCGTGGCCATAATACGCTCTATATTTTGCAACGGAGAGAGCTGCGTGGTCACCGGACGCTATGTATTTTGCAACTAATTAGTTGATTGGATAACCCGCGTAGGGTCACTACTCCAGCCTTTTTTTTTCGGAGAAAGTGTCACTGCTCCAGCTGACTGCAGACATTTGTGAGACGATGATAGCTGTGGACTTTGATTAACTAGAATCATAGGCGCGGCGCGACGCGCCGCCACCGTCGACGTACAAAATAAAAGAGGCGATAAATCGTGAGGGTTTTGGAAAACCGGGGTAAAACGTATTTTCGGAGAAGGCAAAGGGGTTATCCGAGAAAAGCGAGGACCTGTTAAAAAAACCGGGGGCTAAAACGCATTTTCAGAAATAGCAAAGGGTTTTTTTGGAAAAAATCGAGGATCTGTACATAAAAAAAGGGGACCCGTGTGCAATTTCCGAAAACGCGGGGGGCCATCCCGCAAAACGGAGGGCAAAAATCCAGGACCTCTTCGAGAATGAAGGACACACGCAATTCGGAAAACACGGGATAATGCCACCGCCGACCGTCATCGATTTTTCGGCGCCACGCGGCAGAGGGGAGCAGCGGGGACGTGTACGCCCCCGCGCTTCCTTCTGGCGTAATAGGGGACTAGGCACATAAGCGCGGCGCCACGCCGCGCTAGCCACCGTGTGGATCAAAATAAAAGAGACGAAAATTCATGAGACGGTTCTTTTTAAAAAACGGAGGACGGATGCGTAATTTCGGAGGAACCAAAGGTTTTTTTCGCAAAAAAATAGGGACCCGCAAGGATCAGACGTAACTAAACAAGGACACATACATATTTTTGAAACCGCGGGCGCTATCTACAAAAATCATGGCGGAGGACTGTTTGAAGCGAGGGACCCGCGCAATTCGAAACCGCGGGGCCATCCCGCAAAGTGGAGGGCTAAAAAGCGCCAGGGCCTTTTCGTGAGAACCAATGACCATGACGTAATTTTGGGAAAACGCAGGGACTTTTTCGCAAAATCGCTCCCTCGACCGTCACGTAAATTCGGCGGCGCTGCATGCGGAGGCGGCTTTCGGGCGACGTGGCCTCGTCTCCATCCCGGAACCCCCCGGTATAAGGATCTGAGTATTAGTTGGCGGCAGCATCAGCATTCACAGCAATTTAAGGTTGGTTCTTTTTCAGTTTTTGATTTCTAGTTTTAATTTTTATATAGTAACTAGTTTTTAAACGAAGTGTCTTTTTAAGATAAGGTGTATTAGTTAATTGTAGTATATACTGTATCAATTTTATTTATATCAGCAAAAATTATAGTAAAATTTTATTATTTTATAATCTTTACATAAATAACCTAAAAATCATAAATCATAGCTAAAAACTTTAAGACTCAGCCTCCCAAGAAATAAGGCCTAAGTCGAGGCGATAGCGAGATTCGCGCTAGTAGTGCAGCACAGAAGCAAAGCATGTGCTCGGCACCAATCGCGAAACAAACGATGGGAAATGGACGCATCGACCAGGAGGAGCGCATACGTAAATTAAAACGAGATGCGGGTTCCGAGACAAGCGGAACATGATTCGATCGCATCTCGCCGCGTCAAGAAAAAAAAGAAACGACCTTTTTCTGCAGGGAATATAAGACGAGTGCGTAGCTCCGCATGGTGGCGTAGGGCCTGATCTTTTTGACTGCGATTTATGGTTTTGGGCGTGGGCATGACTTTTAAGTTGTTTATGCGAGAGATTATAGAGAAGAGAAATTCACGTGCGATTTTGCCGATATAAATGAAGTCAATAAAGTATGTCTACAATTAACACCATATCTTGAAATGAATACTCTATTTGAAATTATTCTTGTAGAAAGTCGAAAGAGCTTTTAGAAGTTTGAAAAGAACAGGGCCGTAGTCTAGCGGCGCCACACTTTGTTTCTATGGTTAACTAGAGTTTAATCCATCATAGTTAAGTGAATTTTTTACTACAATTATTCGGAATTTGACTATATAATCTGTGGGTTATGCGTCTTTAAGATGGCCACTGGCCAATTGCTCTACAGAGGCAATCAACATATCTTGGTAGAGGCGGAAGAAGAACAGAAAAAAAAGCGGACTAATCGTTCCCAAGCAAAGGAGAAAAAGACTTCGCTAGTATACAGTTAGCGTGCTATGCTGCGACGTGGAATAAGAGGGGCTGTTCTTTTCCTCCGAAATTGATGATTTTGATTTTATTAAACTTTCAAACAGATTTTATACTCAAGTTAAACGATATACGCATTAAAGTCCAACATCCGTATCTATCCAAAATCGCAAGTGAATATCTCTTCGTAATCTGTCACTGTAAACATTAAAATTTAAAAATTTCAATGAAAATTATAAGTCACAGCTGTTGCCAAACAGGCCTAAGTTAGTTGCAGTGTACTGAGTGTTGACAGTGATGGCCGGAAACCGCCGGTTTTGAGGTGACCGTCCGATTGAGGTCTGCGAGGCCGAAACGTTGGAGGACGAGACACTTACGTGAGCCCAGCTTGGGCATAAACGAAGCCCAAATCCAGTACCCAAAGCCGATAGAACTAGTACCTATGGGCTTACGGCCCAATCTTATCCAGCCCACTTGTCCTAGCCCCTTCCGTCCGCACCCAAATAACCGCGAGCGTCTATAAAAGCACTGGCCCTCGCCTAGGGTTTCCTCTACTCTACTCCTGTCCCCAACTGCCGCCGCCGCGCCGCAGCTCTTCCGCGTCCCCGACCTCGAAACCGCCGCCGCCTCACCGCCGTCGTCGACATGGGTAACCTTCTCTTCCTCTCGACCCTTCTTCTCTCCCTCCTCCCATCGGGGCTACCTCCTACCTGTATTGACGGGCTATTCGTGTTGCTTGTGGATGGATGACGCGCAGGTAAGGTGCACGGATCGCTGGCTCGCGCCGGGAAGGTGCGCGGGCAGACGCCGAAGGTGGCGAAGCAGGACAAGAAGAAGAAGCCCCGCGGCCGCGCGCACAAGAGGATGCAGTACAACCGCCGCTTCGTCACCGCCGTCGTCGGCTTCGGCAAGAAGCGCGGGCCCAACTCCTCCGAGAAGTAGGCGCGCCGCCGTCGCTTCGCCCTGGTTCCGTTTCGTCCTTGATATGACTATGAATCTATGATATTGGTAATAGTAGTTTGGTTAAATGTTTTATGCAATCGAAGTAAGAACCGAGTTCGCTGTTCGTGTGATGGATGGGATCGAACTGAAAAGTGCTCAAGTATGCCTGCTTCGTTTAGTTGGGAATTTGAGCTATGATTATGAGTCCATGGCTTAAATTTGCTTATGGTTGCATGTTTTGGTTGTGTTTGATGCGGAAAATATGCATATTCGTGCCTGTTTTGGTTCTATGTGGTTCATCAGTTCATGGCTATGAGGCTATCTGACATTGTTAGGTTATATCTATAATTGTCATTGCAAACTTCCGGTTGCAGGCATTACAATTCGGCCCTTGATTAATAAAGGGTCGTTTGTTTGGAGTAGTATTGGCCATCACATGATCTATTCATGCCGAGTGCCTGTGCATGATGTTTTGCAATGGCTGCAGTTAGGGGTGCTGTTGGGTACCTTACCTTACCCTTTCCCCAAACCCATACCCACGAGAAACGGGTTGGGTATGGGCTGGAAAGGCTTCACCTGTTGGAAAGGGTAGAGTTCGGGTACACCAACTAAGTAATAGGGTATGGGGAGGATATCACCCATGCGCCCAGTTCATACCTGTCCCAGTGTTGAGTTTCATTCTCCAGATTCAAATCAACTTCCAATCCTCCGCCATGATCTAGTTACGACGGAAACCGGCGATGAGCGGAGGGCTCTGGCTACGCTCTACGGCTGGTGTTGGTGTAGTGGCGGCATCGCATCATGTCAAATCTGTACTCTGAGCTCCTCGGTGACGCACCACGTACGGTGCTCCTCTTCGCCTATAAATGGAGCCACAAGTGCCTCATATTATTTCCCACAACGTCTTCTCTCGCGTTTCCCTCAACCCTTCAGAGTTCCCTCAACCGGCCCTTCTTCTTCAACTCCGGCAAAGCATTCAGTGAGCTCTCCCACCCTTGTACTCCGTTGGTTCTCAAATTTTTCTAGAGATTCACTACATCGTTATCAAAATGTCTTTTAGCAATTTTGGTCGACACCCACTAGAGCACAACTATGTTGGAAATAAACCTGACCAGTATGTGCTCCGGGTCAGAACGCGTGCGTGCGTGTGTCAAGTTGAGTCGGCGACGGCGCATGTGTGGGCAGCGTCGGGTGCCAGGAAAGTTTCTGCCCAAGTCAGAGACGGTTGGCGGCATCATCGGAGGGTGAACGTGGAGCACGGACCAAGCAGCGGCAATCGAGTCTCGCGCGAGTGGTGGCTTGCGAACGAGAAATACGGATCGCCGATGGGCATGCGTACGTGCGCATGAAACCAGGGACGTGAGCTCCTGGGCGCTACACACACATGATGTATAAAGCCGTCCTGTACGTAGATGGGTGTGAGCCTGAGTTCTGAGTTATGTTTGATTAATATTAGCCAAGATATTGTGTTCGTTGCCGAGAAATTATTGCGTTCGTTGCCGAGAAATTTTTATCTTGTCTACTGTTTATCTTCTACCTCCGTCTGGCGAGAGCTTGAGTAACTCGGTTCCAACACACTAACCATATCTTCCTCAATTCTAGCGAGAACTCCGTCGAACTCAATCTCTTCATCCTTTAGGTATTTTTAAAAATCCTTCTACCCACATGATCCTCTAATTTCCCATATTTCCATTCAAGCGGATTCTTGAAGAATCATTTCCCACATGTCCATTCAAGCAGATTTTTTATTTCTTCAAGAATCGCCGCCGCCCTGAGCACCGCCATCGGCAACTGTTCGCTGCGCTGCCACTACCCACGTGATCCTTAGGTCCCTATCAGTTGCCATCACCTCCTGGGTCTCTCCTTGCCGGCGCCATCACCAAAATAGTGGAGAGCTCCTCTGTTTTGTTTTTGCACTTCATTTCCTCGTCACTTACATGGTGGCTCCACTTGTCATGGCCTATTCTTTTCCTTTTTCCAGTGAAGGAATATTCCCTCTTTTTTCTTTTTCAACATTTTCTTGTTCGGCGATTTTTCGAGAGCCCGTTCTTCGCCGTCCAAACTCCGAATCAAGTGATTCAAATTCATCTAAATTCATAATCTATCTCCTAGCACCTAGTTTATAATTTTCGGATTTTATTTGAATTTAGTTTGTTTTGGCTTTTCACGTGTAGACTGCGACGATCCGAAGAATTCTACTTAGGCGATTCTCATCAATCCGCTATGCAAGGCAAGTTACACTCCTTGATTATGTTGAACCCAGTTTATAAATAAAATTATATTATTTTAAATTATATTGGGTAACAGAGGAGCTCTCCACTGTTTTGGCGGTGGCATCGGCAAGGAGAGACGCGGGAGGTGATGGCAACCGGCAAAATGGATTGCTAGGGACCGGAGGATTGCGTGGGTGGTGGCGACGTGATGAGGATCATGTGCTTAGAAGGATTTTTAAAAATACCTAACAGATGAAGAGATTGAGTTCGACGGAGTTCTTGCTAGAATTGAGGAAGAAGATATGGTTAGTGGTGCTCTAGTGGGTGTCGACCAAAATTGCTAAAAGATGTTGTAGATAACGGCGTGGGGAATCTCAAAAAAAATGAGGGCCAAAGGAGTATGAGAGAGGCTGGTAGAGCTCACTAGAGTCTTCGCCGGAGTTAGAGAAGAATGGCCGGTTGACGAAGCTCCAGAGGGTTTCGGAAAAAACCGAGAGAAGACGATGTGGGGAATGATACGAGGCATCTGTGGCTTATTTTATAGGCAAAGAGGAGTTATGATACGACCGAAATTAGTTGCCAAATTTATAGCTAGAAATAATGGCGGCAGTTTTGGTTTGACCAGTTGGAGATATGAACAGGAAAGGAGCAAATAGCAGGCTAACAATAAATAGTTCATCCAAAAGAAAGAAGGAAATGTGGCACCAGCTCTTACAGACGGTGGATTTCTGCATGTGAATCGAGTTTTAAAGTTATTGATGTTGTTGTGATGGGCCTTAGAGTGAGTGTTCTTCGGAGGGGAGGAGGTTTCTTGGGTGCCCTTGGGGCAATCCAATCTGCTCGTGCCCAATATTGTGATAAGCTCTGGCGAGATTCATGGTATTACTGGGAGCTCTGATGGAGCTATAGAGAGGGACTGCGTGCGCAGAGGCATCTCTCCACCCGTACCCATCAGTTTTACCTGGTTATCCGATGGGTATGTGCAAATGAATTGTACAAAGTAAATACCCTTCTTTGTTGATGGGAATGGTACTCGCGAGATTCGTTAGATTCAGTAGCGGACCCAGAGAATTTGACGAGCCTGGGCGAAGAACAAAGTCTAAATAACAAACAATTCATCAAACTAAGTACTCGAAGTTGATGAATTGAAATGCAGTGAACATATTAACATAACATGAACATTAGTAGCAATGCTAGATGCTAACCACAGGATTCTCACTTTTCCAGCTTTCATGGCAACGAAACAGACACAAGTCATCAAAATTACGCGCTGTAAGTCATCGTAACTGCCCAAGCACAAGCAAGAACTAGTACTGCTCAATTCTCTCTGCTTGACTACTTGCACCACTCTGATATGAGCAGAATTCTCACCTTGCTGATCTTGGGCACGACGGACCGGAGCATGTAGAGCCGGTCATTGAGCTTCTTCCGGCGACGGCGCTCCGCCATGAGGTTCTTGGCCGGCATCCCCTTCTTCTTCCCCTTTCCGTCGCCCGCGCCGCCACCTGTCACCGTGCTGTTCGCGTTCGACTCCTTGCCGTCTTTCTTGCCGCTCTCCTCGACGCCCCTCCCGTCTTCCGAGTCGTAGTTCAGCCCGGACGCGTCAATGCTTAGGCCGTCGTCGTGTGGCCGCGGCATGGCATGAGCCCGGGCAGGGGCCCAGGGTCGCCGGGCCCTGGGTCCGCCCCTGGTTAGATTGAAAATTAGACGCCACGCCTCAAGTCAGGTGAAAACTCGGTTTATATCAGGGGAAGTGAGCCCTGTGATTTATTGCATTAAGTCGTGCATCTCATCCTTGATCTGATAACTCCTATAGGTAGAATTTTTGTTTGTTCTGTACAGTGTAGTTCTGATAACTCCTATTGATGCAACCACACACTGCTACTCTTGAAGCTTTGTTTGGTTGCCAAATAGCTTTTATCTCGAGGGAAAACTGGACCCCATTTAGCTCTTGCACTGGTCATACATCTAATCACTGATCTAGCACGTATAATGTCCTGTTCCTGCACTTGTCAGGATGCAAAAACATCTTTTGTCTATAGTTGTGCCACCAGAGACGAGTTCGGGCAACCTTGCTGAACACCTTCGTTGGATCCTGGAATGGCAGCCATGTCACCATTGGCAGTCCTCTCCCATACGACAATTCAGAGCTTATCGCTCATCTCTCTGTAGGGAACAGACTGTTCAGCTGCAGGCAGAGGGAGGCATGGCTCGCTTTGTTGCTATCACATGGATCGAAAGCCCTTCCACTGTGTACAGTTGCTCATCTCTCTTAGCTTGGTGCAAGCTACAACAGCAATTTAGGCAGGTAGCTAAACTTCACAGGATTCAATTCTCGCTGAGAAAAATCGTAACAATGTGTGCGGTGTATTCTTTGGCGCAGCGTTTCAAACGGAGCATTAGGCTGCCCAGCCGGTAATGGCTGAATGAGTCGGAGGCTAGGCCCTGGCATGTCGTTCGTTGCCGTGGACAGGAACGGCGAGTGAGCAGAGCAGTGGCTGTGATGAGCCGAGAGGTGCGTGCCGTGCTCTTGCGCCTCAGTTCGGTACCATCTTAGGAAGGCGTTGAGCCTCTAGTACATCGGGCTAGCAAGCAGGCCAAAAATCAAGACCGGTAAGTCAGCGGCTTTTAGCTTTTGCTACAGTATCTAACTTTAGGGCGTTTGTATTAGATTTAGGGTCTATTCTTTACCTCATAAACCAGCGGCTTTTAGTTTTTGCTACAGTATCTAACTTTCAAACGGAGTATTTTCTTAAGATGGGGTCTACAAGTTAAACGATCTACACGTTAAAAGTCCAACATTTGTACCAGCTAAAATTACAAGTGAGTATATGTCTCTCCGTAATCTGTACCGTAAACAATCAAAATTCAAAATTTTTAAATAAAAGCCGCAGCCGAAAAGAATATGTCCTTAGATTCTAAAAGCAGAAGGTAGAAGCAAAGAACTAAGAGTATTGCTATACAACATTCGACTATTTTTCAGAACAAAAACAGTCAGATTGATCTGAGGCGTTAGATTTCCATCCAACGGATCTAACCATACAAGCTCCCTCCAAAAAAAAATGACCCCCTCCAAAAAAATGATCTAGGGGCGTTGGATCTCCATCTAACGGTTCAAAATCTGACTATTTTTGTCCTCAAAAACAGTCGAATGTTGTATAGACACTCCCAATAACTAATATATAGATCCGTAAGCGTGTAACCACTGGGGCCGTGACCCCAGTGAGATCCGGTCAGCTGCTCAAGGTGTCGCTCTTTTAGTGTTTTATACGTACATAAAAAACATATGTTAACAGTAGTGTATGGCGACCCCCTGTATCCGTATCTGGCAGGTCTAGTGGTCTACTGGTTCCTTTCAAGAAAGAGGCCAGGCCAGCCACCTACTTAGGGTTACGAGCTCGTAAGATGTTACTAACCTTGAAGTTAATAAATTCAAGCGAGGGTGAAACACCAACGTACTACGGGCGGTCTCTCTTCCGTGCTGCTCTGTAGAGAAATGTCTGACGTTCTGACATGCTGTAGAGAAATGTCCTTGGTGTAGCATTCATCAACTTCAGGATGTAGATGCATGGGGCCTAGAGAGATTTCTACATCGTGTGGGAAGGTATATTCATGGCTATATCTCTCCATTATGCCACAAGGTTTAGTTTCATATACTTTAATTTCTTAATATGTCTTGTTTGTGCCCATTGTTTGTCATTTGTCAATTAACTACGGTTTCTGCCTGCTTTCTTCCATTTCCCCATATCGCTTTTTCAATTGTTATTTCTCCAATAAATTGAAATCATCAGTTCCTTTGGGAGAATGCTCTAGAATTCTTGAGGTTCCATGTACCACGTTACTATACTGTCTATAAGCGCATTCTTGTTAGTTTCGTCTTTTTCTCATGACAATATGTATGCTATGCACTTACACTTTGGATGATGCATAAAATAAATTAGCTAGCCTTCTTGAAATTTCCTGATACTTTAACGTATGCTTCAAAACCACGGGTCTTTTAAAAGATTAAACCACGGTATTTGCAGTGGCACTTTACTGATTTTCCCTGTTTTCTATTCTTATTCCTTTACAGCAGTACTACATGTTTTTGCAAGTAAAAAAGAAAGAAAGAAAAAAGAATGCAGCTTTCTGAAAATAAAACTGATGGGCTGGTGAAACTTGGAAGATGTTCCTGAGGGGGTGCAATGAGTATATCTTTTGGTGGTGAAAGAAAGAGATGCTACCAAAGAGCATGTGCTTTGTGTGTGGTATTGGGCAACACTGACATGGCCTCTTACCACTGAACAGTGCATTCTGAGCCTCAAGATCTGATGTGGGAGATGCATGTGTCTGTGATCTGGTTCAGTATGCATGGATATATCTTTTCACCCTGAAGTAGTGTAGCCATCCACAGAAAGATGCAGAAACTGGCAAGTGGCAATTCAGAATGGCCATTTAGGATTCGGGAGCATATGTATGTCAGCTGCGTATCATTTGGTTCAACTATTGTATGTAGAATGTATAAAGCAACTGCAATACATTATACTCAACGTATATAGAACAAATCATATATCTCATCACCTATCCTGCTTGAATTGACGATTGATCGGTCAATTTCCCCATCTAGGCCTAAATTGCGTGTGCAGGCATGCATACACATTGCAATCTTTCTTTACAGGCACTGCATGACTAAGTTATTTAAAACTTGAGTATTAGTGACGACCAGTGACGACGACAGAATCTAGGGTCACAATCTCTAATTTGTGTCGAAAAATATACTTTCTGTGACGAAAATTTATCCAAAAAAACCATTTCCGTGGTGGTGCCGATCCTTGGACCACCGTTGCACTCGTGAACAAGACCTCTAGATTTAAAATCACCAATGGTAATTAAGAATAATTAATGTACGGCACAACCTTAAGAGGGAACTCTGGTAAAATATGGACTCCAAGATTAACTTGACAAATTAAAGTTATATTCTTCGCATATTGAATTCACACCCTAATCTCTAATTGTTAACACTTAGCAAATAATGGCCAGTGTTCTTTTAGACTCATATCTATCATAAGTCTAACCAACCCAAGGAAATTCCTTAATAATTATAAAATTATAAAAGAAGCTATTTAATTAAAAAAATCGAACCTTGGTATCTTGCAATCAGCGATGTCTAGCCATGTTCCAATCCGAAGCGGAATATTCCTACGAATATTCATTTGACATCAATCCTTCTCTTGTATCCTTCCCGGTGAGCTTCTCCGTCGTTTCCCCCTTATTCTCAAACTCCGTCTGACTCTGTCAAGCACCCGAGCTTGCTAAACCTTGTCTCTTATCACCAACTTAGTCATAAGAGAACTTATTAAGTTTATTTTGGGTTTATTTGGACTTTTGATTGATCTTTGGATTTATTTGGTTTTTCGATTGTTTATCACGTAATTAGAAGTTGAAGTCTCAAAGAAGCAATAACTTGAGCGGGATCAACGGATAAAAATGAAGACTAAGAGTTTCATGATCATTGACTGAGAAGGTTTTAAGTACAATCAAGGCTGTGGTAAATTGAGTGAGGCAAGTCATTACTTTGATCGTACGCACATACCTTTTGAATGCAAATTATTTTATTTGAAAATATCAAATTGCATGCTTTACCTTGTTACGCAAATTATATTCACACTTGTTCGTAGCTAAATTCTTATGGATAATTGTGTAATTATACCCTACTCCTTAACTTTGAACATGAACCCTTGCCGCTCTAGAATTAATGGTAATCATACTAGTTATAAGTTGTATCTAAGTGCCATGCTTAGCCTTAGATACCTGGGGGAACTAAATTGCCTTGTCATCAATTTTAAACATGAAACTTGATTTGGGCAGTCTCTGGAGGGAAGTGATTGATATATTGGTCTAAAGTATTTTGTGGTTCTCAAAACTCTAAAACTTGCATTACATATCTGGACGGATGTTAAGATGTGTTGGTGCGGATGTAGGATGTTAAGAGGTGTTGGTGCGAATGTAGCATGAGAATTCTTGACTTGTGGCAGTATCGCCTAGATAACTTTAAGGACTGAATCATATGATGTCTCCCATTGTAAAACAATGCAACCACAAGTCTATAATACTACGACGAGATGCTACAGAGGTGTGAGTGTGACTTCCTTTTTTCATTCTCATAATCGCATCATATGTGTTTGTTATGGTTATGGAAGCATCGCAACACTCCTAAAAAAACGAAACACTGATAATATGACAGCAATCCATAGCTGGAAGACGGCAATAATCTGGCAAAGGTGAAATAAGTGAGTGATATGCTAGTTATTACTTAGCAGGGTGCAGCCTGACAATCCAGAAGTGTTTGGTTTCCAATCTCTCTCTCTCTCT
This sequence comes from Bonia amplexicaulis, assembly GCA_036346245.1. Taxonomy (NCBI): domain Eukaryota; kingdom Viridiplantae; phylum Streptophyta; class Magnoliopsida; order Poales; family Poaceae; genus Bonia; species Bonia amplexicaulis. Next base: position 21,221,976 of record CM070751.1, on the reverse strand, counting down.
CTCTCTCTCTCTCTCTCTCTCTCTCTCTTTATGTATACTGGCCATGTTGTTTTGAATTCATTTTTCAAACACCCCTTCATTCTAAAACCTTTTGAAACTGGTAGTTTGGACCAAACCGTTAGTACTGATAAGAGGTGACAGGTGGACTAAGTAAAGCTAAAATGTGAATATTTGCACAATTGGCTAGGAATCACGAGGCTTCTTGTTGCAGTTGATCACATTCACAGGAAATTGTGGTGCTCTACTTTGCATTCTTAGGTAATGTGTTATGTAGAAATCTTGAATTTCTGGAAGATGCAATTTGCCCCATGGAATTGGAATGTGGTAGTACTGAAATGAACATGCATTACAGTACAACACGGACTTGTAATGGGAATGCATCAATTCATAATTAAATTCTTATTGCAATGTTCATACTTCATACAAACTAACTTTGTCAAATTAAAGGTGCCGGACAAGCACTGCAATAAAACACGAACATATAATGACTTAATTGAACATATAGAAGTAAAATATTGCAATGTTCAGAGAAACGAAACAGCCGATTTCCCAACCCCTTGAGCAGCTGGGCGGCCACATTGTCTTCAACGAGGTCTCCATCTTTCTGAGGCCAAACCACACGTCCACACCAACTAGTGCATGCCGCCCGTCCATTGCTGAGGAAGAGAATCTCCATGGCCAGCAGCGGCGGAGGTCCCTGCCCCTTCCATCGGAGCAGCGGCCGGAACAACCACCCGCTCACCCCATGCCTGGCTGGCCCGAGGGCGATACAGCAAAGGCGACCAGATCTTCGCGAGGTCCTCCAAGAAGGAGGGGTTCGGAGGCAGCCCGAGGCATGGGTCGTAGTTGACGCCGGCGAAGGCGAACGCCCGCGCGGCGAATTCGGCGTTCTTCATCCAGCGGTTGCCGGCCTCGTCCACGACGCCGCGGCGCTGCCGCTCGGCGGCGGCGCTCCTCTCCATCTTCTGGAAGTATTTCTGCGCGTGGCTGGAGATTTGGACCGGAGTCCTGGTGGTGACGAAGTGCTTGGATATGCTCTTCCACTTGCCGCGCCCCAGGACGCTCACCCCTCGGAGAAACAGGCTGCAATGCCATCCAGGTTGAAGAAGCGCTAGTCAAGTCAGATTGTTGATCGAAAGAACAACAGAATATTTACCTTTTGTTGTTGAAGAAAGCAATTGGTTACCGGTGATGAAGGGCTTGTTCTTTTGGTTTTTACTGAAAATTTTAAATTTTGGCTGTTTACGACAGATATTACAGAGAAAGAGATACTCGCTTACGATTTTGGCTGGTACAGATATTAGGATATTACATGTACTAAAAGAGATACTCACTTACGATTTTGGTCTTGGTACAGATATTAGGCTATTTCACCAAGAAATAACATGTACTAAAATTAATTTGTAGACCCGATCGTGTCCTTTAACACACGCCTAAAAATACTCCACAATCTTTGAAAGTTAAAACATACTCGTGTATACAAAAGCCTAGGATTTGAAGCCGTGGGTGTAGCATATAGAACCTACACGAAGAGATGGTTCCTTGGAGAGAAATAATTTGATAATTTAGTATGTTCACCAAGAAAATTATTTGAGCTGAGGAGATGATTTTTCTATGCACACATATACGACCGTGTCCTTTAACACGCGTCTAAAAAGATGGAGGCTAGAGATAAATCCACAATCTTATAAAATTTCTACTAAAAACATACTCACGTGTATACAAATTTGAGCACTAGGATTTGAATCCGGTGGGTGTAGTCATATACCTAACTTAAAAATGGAGAGTCCCTCACTTCATAGACTATCTTTTGGGGTAAGAAGGTCCTTACGATCCAACACAATGCGTGCTTGTTAGTTAATTATGAAAAACTCAAAACTTGTCCATGCGTTTGATTTCACAGTGTGGATGTATATTTATAGCAAAATCCTATACATGAATAAACGTTACATTCATAACAACCACGATCATCATACATATAACCACGCTATGGCAAACAAACGGTTCCTTGAAAAACCAAACCAAGATAATAGACAATTACTACCAGTTATACACCTTATCAATCAGGGCTATTATAAATTCTTGAAAAAAGAAACCTAGTGTGAATGCTACTAGAATTTATCAATACTATTTTAATGGAGCATTACATATATCCATGAAAGCGGAAAATGGACCCTATCAAATACATAATTCCTCCGTTCTTTTTACCTGACTTCCTAGAATCCATGCCGTCAAATTTTCTAAAGTTCAACCACCAATAGATTTAAAACTATTTACATTGGCTATACAAAAATTATATCATTAGATTTATTATTAAAAATATTTTTACAATATTATAATTTTATTAGTATATCTTAATGTTAAGTTATAAAAAATTGAGATCAAATTCGTATATCAAAAACCGTAAAAAGTACAAAATATCAGGTAAAAAAGAACGGAGGAAGTAGCTCAATAACTGCAAAAAAACTAAACCTTCCATTCTCTTGATTAATACCCAACTGCATGCTTAATCATTACACACGAAGATGCATCATGCATCTCCAAAATAATGCAAAACAAACGAACAACTAAAACACAATCAGGGAGAAGGATAGCGCGCGAATAAAGAACCTGTGTTCCTCCGTTGTCCATGGCATGCCCTTTTGTGGCACCACGGGTTGACGATCGGCTTGATCCTCCGGCACCTCCACCTCGTTCTCCTTGACCACCGGCGCATCCTGTGTCTCCACCTCTGCCGCCACCTCATTCTCCTCCACCGCCGGCGCATCCCGTGTCTCCATCTCCTCTAATGGATAATCAAGCAGCAAGTCCTCTGCATCCAGCATGGCTTTCTCCTCGTCCGAAATCCCAAGGCTGTTACTTACAACGGTACTCATGGGGTCAACGTCTTGCATGTCGCTGCCGCCACTGCTCTTCTCCCGGCTCTGCATCATATGCCTCTCCGCGATGAGCTCAACATGCAGTTCTGTTGCCTCTTTCATGGTCTTCCAAGGGAACAGTTTAGGAAGATCGTCCACGATGCCATTGTGCTTCGTGTTTGTGTCATCCCTGTTGTTGTTGCTGTTGTCATTGAGACTATCGAGGAGTGACCTAGCTTCTTCGATCTCAGAGGGGGTCCATTCCTCAGCCAGTCTTGATTCCATTAGAGACTTCTGAAGACAACACAAGAGTATTAATAGTATGAAGAGGTTTGGGATGGGAAAACGAGGAGTAGGGCAAAGTATTTATAGGCCGTGTGGCGTATCCATTTGTCGCGGCTGATTAATTGGAAACTATAAGTGCTAGGGATATAGTGAATCTTCGATTGTAATATATATATATATATATATATATATATATATATATATATATATATATATATATATATATATATATATATATATATATATATATATATAAAAATATTTTTACTCCGGTGTAATTACACCCACATCTAATATACCACCAAAACAAACTTGAGATACTCCTTTATCACTTTAGGTATACTCGTATACTAATCATAAGATATTTTAATGCGAATCACATGAAAAAATTGCAAGGGAGTTCATAGTTTTTAGCGTATTTTGTAAATACCATCATATACGTACATAAAAAAAAGTATTTTCTCCTTGCAAAATACACTTTATTTTGTAAATACCATCATAGTTTTTAGCGTGTCTGAGCACCAAGTTTTCCTGCTTTTAGATTGTTTTTAGATCCATCCTAGTGCTAGTACAATGGCTCTGCTTGCAAAATACACTTTGCAGGACGGTGAATAGTTTGCCCGGCAAAACCAAACACAACGTGAACACGGAGGAGAACAGAGGTGTTTTGTGGTGCGATCCAACCACACCTTTTCGGGGATTTTCTCCTTATATTAGCACACAACTCGCTAAAACAAATTCACCTAGTTTTTAGGCTTACACGGATAGATTACCAAAACAGAAATATAACCTACCAACTTAATCATGCCGAGATCGGCACTTTACAAACGGAAGATATGCTAAAAGATAAACATGACGCAACCAGCTTAAAACTATCAAAACACACTCTACTTGTGCCACATTGCCTTCAACAAGGTTGCCATATTTTGGAGGCTTAAATCTAAACAACACCTACATGTTGTCCATCCACTGTCCGGCAGGAAGACAGCCTCCCTGTTGACCATCAGGCACAAAGTTCCCTGCCCCCTCCATTTGAGCTGCAGCAGAGAACACCATCTGCTGCTCACTCCATGCCGGCTGACTTGCCTGGGGACAGTCCAGGATAGGCGACCAAAGCCGAGCGAGGCTGTTCATGGTGGCAAACGTGTTTGCCGGAGCCTGGGCCAAGGTTGGGTCGCGGTTGGCGCCGGCGAAGTCCAGCGCTTGCCAGCTGTTCTCCGTCGACATCCATGGGTCGGCGTCGTGGAGCCCGACGTCGTTGATGCTGTAGCGCTGCTTCCCGACGCGCTGCTCTCCAGCCTCCGGAAGTACTTTTGCGCGTGGCTCGAGACTTGGACCGGAGTCCTGGTGGTGACGAAGTACTTGGATATGTTCTTCCAATCGCCGCGGCCGTAGACACGCAGCCCGCGGAGAAAGAGCCTGGGTGACGGGGTTCAAGATGAACTAGCTAGTTAGTTTAATTGTTGATTGAAAGAGCGAATGATTAATTGTTGTTTTATTGAAGCAGCAATCTTTTGGGAGATGTTGAAGAAACTGATTTTTTGCCTGAGATATTGAAGCAGCTAAATTAATTGATTGCTGGTTTTGGAGAGGTAGTACATATGTTCTCCCAAGAAAAAAGTTCGAAACTTAGTAAATTGAATAGTTTGACAACTAAAAATTTAGAGAATTTTCATCTAGAATGATATGTACATATTTCTAATCATTTCAGCAACACCTGTTTTTTTTGTTGATTTTATGGTATCTAATATATGTATAGCAAAAATCTATGCATGAATAAACATTTCGTAATTACCATGGTCCTATTGCTAATCATAACCATGACCATATTTGTAAGCATAACATGAAGTTATTTTCTATGGTAAAAAACGCACTACAGGTATCTTACCGGTTAAGACCAGTACCAATGGCGTTGGGATTTAATTAGTGACGTTTTTGTGCCAGATTACAACTTCCTGTTATTTAAGGTCAATTGAAAAATTGTTTTGCTATTATACAGTCGACTGAAATTTTTTATCTCTCAGTCACCTAAAGTTGTATTCTCAATCACCTAAAATTACAGTGTACTAATTCACCCCCTCCTAAAGTTGCAGTATAAAAAAGTGAGTGAAGATGAAGGTAAAAATAGTCGTCTGTGTAATAGTCACTCCATTGAAAAAAAACTTGGCAACATAGAGGGGGGACCACGAACATATATATAGGGGATTGTATTTCGGACAGAAATGGAAATTGGATCTTGTCCATATATACTATACACATGAAGTACAATAACAGCAAAAACTAAACATCCCCATATATCTCATACTAATCAATACCCACAACATGCTTAACCACTATATCTACATGAAAGATACATCATGCATGCATCTCTAGAAGAGTGAATAATAAATAAACAACAAATAAAGACTTAATGGTAAAGAAGGGCAGCAAATTAAGAACCTGTGTTCCTCCATAGTCCAATACCTCCCTGTATGTGGTGCAGCCGGTTGATGCACGGCCTGTTTCTCCAACACGACCACCGGCGCGCCATCCGTATTCACGACACCCCTCCCTTCCCGCCGGCAATCGAACACCACGCCGCCCTTACCGCCCATGGCCGCCTCCTTCTCCTCCGGCATCCCAAAGTTACCATTCACGAGGTCATTCACACTACTCCCCTCTGCCACCTCGTCATATGCATCTCCACGAAAAGATCGACGTACAGGCTCGTCACCTGCTGCATGGTCTTCCAAGGGAACCGCGCGTGGAGCACATCCACGGCGTGGTTGTGCTTCTTGTTCCTGCTGCCGCCGTCTTCGTAGTTACCATTGCTGCAGAGGCCGGCGACGAGTGACCTTGCCTCCTCTATCTCAGAGGAGGTCCACTCCTGGCTGAATCTTGGATCCATGGGATAGATGGAGAGAGAGAGTTGAATACTACAAGACAGTGAGTGGTACGAGGAGGGCTGGACAGTAGGGCAGGGTATTTATAGCCTGGCTGCGTGGCAGATGTGTTTGTGTGTTGATTAATCAGAGTCTTTAATTGCTATCGAAACAGCAGATCTCGACGCTGCTGATGGTCCGTACGTACGTACGGGCGTAGGTTCAAGCGTAAGCGCTTGGCATGCATGTCGGCACGTGTGCGGTTTCTTACGTACGACCCCCTCTGACGAACGTATGGAAGCTTCCGAGGTTGACCTGAGCATTCTGTTGATTTCGCGATGGAAACGATCGTCGCATGCCTGGCTCCGTGGACACACGCAGAGACTAGAGACAACACCTGCAGCCTAGCCTAGTTTAACTTTAAGATTGGTGCAGATGCATGAGGTGTGATACATGCTTGGCCTCACGCTTACATGTGTGCTAGAGAACACGTGTGGATGTGCATGCAAAACCCATAC